>CM060835.1:44797500-44977500 GCA_030762175.1 Metallyticus violacea | reverse complement strand
AGCTAGATCTGGGCTGTAGGGTGGATGATCGATCTCCTCGAAGCCACATTTCTTCACAGCTTCCTTTGCAACAAGAGCTGTGTGCACAGGCGTTTTGTCGTGAAGAGGGCGCACACCACCATTCAGCTTTCCTCGCCTTTTCTCTTTGATGGAAGCACGTAGTCTGTGCAATAGGCCAATATAGTACTCCCCATTTACTGTGGTATTCCTCTCCTTTAAGTCAATGAAGAGTATCCCATCACAGTCTCAAAAAATTGTGGTCATGATCTTCTTGGTTGAATGCGTGACCTTGGGCTTTAGAGGAGGTGCTTCGCCAGGTTTGCACCACTCCATTTATTTTCTTTTGAACAAGAGATCATAGTAGAGGAGCATAGTTTTATCTCCTGTAACAATGGTTTGCAGAACTTCTCTCTCGTCGTCACGGCAGAACTCCAAAAATGTCTGACAACAGATGACTCGTTGCTGCTTTTGGACTGAGGAAAGAAGTCTAGGCTCCATCTTGCACTAACTTTATTCAGTTTTAATGTGCATAAATAATTCGAAGGACTGTTGTTTTAGAAAGGCACAATCTTGCTGCTATTTATGTATCTGTGAGCCGCCGGTCTTCCATAATTTCTCTTTCCACAAGAGCAATGTTTTCTGAAGCGCGCACCTCCAAGGACCGACTTGCACGCTATTCGTCTTCCGTGCTTTCTCGACCCATTCGAAAAAGTTTGGCTCGTTCTTTTACGGTAGAATATGAGGGGGATGCTTCCTCATATACACCGTCCAATCGCTGTTTAGTTTCATTTGAAGTTATTCTTTTGTGAAGAACTTAATAACAGCTGGAAACTCCCTTCTTTACTTAATAAATAAGGCATGCACCAGATAAGGGTTACGTAAAGACGATAATTCTTATTCGGCCAGGCCGG
Source organism: Metallyticus violacea (assembly GCA_030762175.1). NCBI lineage: Eukaryota > Metazoa > Arthropoda > Insecta > Mantodea > Metallyticidae > Metallyticus > Metallyticus violacea. Next base: position 44,976,589 of record CM060835.1, on the reverse strand, counting down.
AAACTTATTGACCCACTCTCGTATATCCTCACTATTTTCGCATTAATTTTTTCCCCCTGTTTTCTTACCATTGTTTCTCCTCATTTCTATGCAACGTTAGAGTTTTTCTGACGGGATCTGTGCTACACAGTTTACTCTCTACGCTGCACCTTTAGATTTTTAATAGTGTTTAACGCCCATAATAACTATTGAGGCATCACAGGCGGTAGACACTGATGACAACATGAGATGAAATGATAAACTGGGAAAGGCTTTTTTTTAAGGAGGAAAGCGTTCTAGGCTCCCGGCATTTGCAAATTTTGAGGACTGAGGAAAACCTGGAAAAAATCTCAGTCAAGGGGAACAGTCCTGGTCATCACCATGTTTTGTTTTGGGGGGGGGGGGAATTTAAATTTTGTTATGACACAGGAGAAAGAGTGGAGCTGTAAGTGCAGGAGTCACTATCTATGTACAGGTTCATGAGTTCACTCTGAGGCAAGGAAACAGTGCCTCAGCAGATAAAGGAAATAGTTTATTCCGCTGCGAACGGGAAACGACATAATGCATACTCTGTTGTATAAACTAAGGTTTTTCACTCTGTAATCAATACAATGCCATTCAGAAATTGTTGCCTAAAACATCAACAGCTACTCAGTGTGAACATCTGTGCAGTTATTCTGAGTGATGTCTAGAGCCTGTTATGTTATATAGATATACGAAACCCAAAGATAATCTGAAAATTGGCTCCATTAAGAGTTATCCGTGACACTAATGAGATACTTAATGACATTTTTATAATATAAACCTATGCCGTCGGTTTTTCATTATCTAGCAGTAACTTCTGTTTACACTGTCTAACGTATTTCACTCACTACTTTTCTAAGCGTTCCCCTTACGCCTGTTACGCATCAGTTTTTGTTTAATTGCTGAGCGTTGGCTTATAGCTTATGTTCTTTTTTGTTGGTATTGATATAGTTTGAGTGTACTTAACTTGATGTTAAGTGCTAAGTAATTCCTATGCTAATCACTAATATTAAGGCACTATAAAAGAGCATCCGGCCTCCTAGAAACATAACGTTCAAAATCCTGAAATGACTTACGAAATAATCAGCGGACGTATTAGAGTTCCTGCACAACATTCTTTTCACTAGAACCGTTTTGTATGTTCAGTTACTTTGATAACATCTTTCGAAGCAGCCAGGGTAAATTTTCAGTTAATTATTTTCATAAATTCGAAAGTTTTTCTTAACATTTTTCTTGCTCTTCCCCGTTTAATAGTTTTTTAAAGAAGGTTCTGCACACGTCTGTCTTAATATTCAGTTATGGATCAGTGCTTATTGAGATTGTGTTGGTAAATTTATTTGTTTTTCTGCAAAGATTCAAACATTCTCTAGATATCAATATAGAGCTCTTTGTAAAAGGTACAATACGGGTGGCCGAGATTGTTAAGGCACGAACTTATTAGCGGAGGTCTTGGGTTCGATTCCCACCAGGACCTACCTACCTGATTGAGTAGATCTGGATTGTTTCCTGCCTCAGTAGTAAAAGCGGGCATTAAATACTATTCAAAAATTGTAGAAGACACAGTAATGCAGATATCTTAATTATAAAATGCAGAGTAGGACTTTTAATAAAACTTTTAAAGGAATAAACACGACTATAAAACGCAATTTTTTTAAAAAAACAAGTTGGTTTCATGCTATAATCACATATTCTATAAAGGCCATGTCGATGGCACTTTGCGAAATTATCCACAGGTTCATCACTATTGTAGCCAGAATTATCTGCCACGCGAAACAAAGCGTTAGTTTGTAAAATCTGCAGAACGTGTATGACAATATGTAATTTAATAATGAAGAATTCTGCCATGCAATTTTGACTGCAGATTACTGGAACTTAATTTAATAAAGCTGCTAATTTCTTGACGTAGATTTTACACGTCTAGAGGCTGTGCATGTGAGGTGTTTTTTAATGGGATGATTTTTTTAAGAGGCTAAATTGGCAGTCAGAGATCTCTGAAGGAGGAATGCATAAATTTGAGAGAAATAAATATCACCGGTACAGTAAGGGGGTCCTCAAATGATCCCTGGCGGCTTTTGGTGCGGATATAGTCGAACCCAAATGTTTTCCTTGTTAGTTCTAACTAACATTTTTCTTCAGGATTGACGCATTAAAAGACTACAGCTATTAAACTATTTTAACGTAAACTTAAAATTAGTTGTTTAGAGGAATACATTTAATACAAAATCTAGGTCTAACACTGTTTCTTACCCCTCACCCAATAAAACTCCAAGTCATATTCAACCCCTTTCCAGCAAGGCCAAAGCCACAACCATTGCAAGAAACGATGAACGTAACAGGTCACGTTTCTGCTTGTTATTCTGTATTTTTAGCCCCATGTGTTCTTTGCTTCAGTAACATTTTGCTGTTCTCACTTAAAGATGCAGTTAGGAGGGCAACTACCGCAAGCAGTCATTAGATGTAAGAACAGAGAAGCGGGGGATGATAAATGTTCAAGGGGAAACGGCTCCGTAAACGGATGTTGCGCTTTCTCAGAAATTCCCATCAATTACGTGTGCTGCAGCATAGCTACAACTGTTTTGGAAGCACGCAGCCGTGTAACCCAATTCTTATAGCTAACAGGAGCGGTTAAATAATCTTGTAGCAACGTTCGCTTTTAATTCGAGCTGCTCTCGAATAATTTGAAACGTTGTGTCCTTTGCTTGTGCGTGGGCTGCATATCTGAGGCTACACACAATGCCTGCTGTTTATTTTGTGGAGTGTTATGTATCGGCATTCGCCAGTACGCTGATGTTTGACAAACTAGAAACACTGGTTTATACATGTTTAAACTGCTTTTGCTGTTTTTAATATTATTTTATTTAATCGTGCATTTAGGATATTTTATGTTTGTTTCATAGAACATTTAAACAATGTAACTTTTATTTACACCAAATTAATCATTGACTTACCTGAAGTATATATTTAAAACCGCCAAGATGTCATATTAAATGCTGTGTTAATCCAATAGTAATTGTTTTAAATCAAATGCAAATTACAAAAATGATTTGCAATATTTGATCATTGTTATTATTATCTCTTCAGTTATTATTGTAATGGGATGTTATGAAATGACTCAAATATATGAAAAAGCATTGAATTGCACAAAGGAAACTGTTTTGTTTCTTTCCCCTTGATAAATAATCAGAAATTGCGATATGGAAGGAAGGAAGAAAGAAAGGAAGAAAGAAAGAAGGAAGAAAGAAAGAAAGAAAGAAAGAAGGAAGGAAGAAAAGAAGGAAGGAAGAAAAAAAGAAAGAAAGAAAGGAAAAAAAAAAGAGTGAGTGAGTGAGTTGTGTTCCATTTGAACGAAGCTAATGTTGGTGCATGTATTCAATGTTAGCGGAGAGCATTTTGAACATTTCGTGTAAGAAAGAGTTTCCTGTGGTATGCGGGTATGTTCTGTTCCTGTGTGTTTCCCCATGATTAATGTACTATGAAGTGTTGTAGAACATGAGCTCTAACATAGAAATTAAGCGTTACCGCACTCATGTCCATATAACTTATTTTCATCTTCTATATGTTAGGAATGTGTCCTGAAAGTTTGGCCTTACCTTATTGCTACCCCGGTATATTAATAAATATTTTTCATATTTTATTGCGCTACTCTCCTATGTATACATTTATAATAAGTTTAAGTCGTTCCATCGATATCGTTTATTATGTTAATTTGCATCTTGAATAACCGCGATCTGCTTCTACCTGTAGCATCTTTCTTGTGGTTGCGTTGGGATTTTTTATATAATTTATTTATATCACTCTGCTCTTGCTTGTCGCCACTTAACGTACCAAGGAAAAACTTTTGGGCCTAGAGAAAAGTTCCCACATTCAACCAATCAGTGTGAACAGCAAACAAGTCCCAGCATACCAATCGACCTCTAACTTGTCTTAACATTTTTTTTTCTGGAAACAGCGTTTTTCTCATGTGTTCCATTTCAAGCAAAATATGTACCCATTCCTCATTCCTTCCACACAACGGCTTATCAGACCTATCCTTTATTTTTAGAGCCTTCTAACCTCCCAGCCTAAACCAGCCAATTCCTGATCTTGCCTTTCTTCCTAGAGCTAACATATATACCTCTTTGCCCCAAGTTAATTTAATTTCCTTTGATAGGCTCAAGGAGACTTTCGTGTTACATTCTGCCTCGATTTCCTACCTAATAATATCCTCTAGCCTTGTTCTAATCTTCTTCCATAATTGTTTATTATTTTCATTACCTCGTTGTCATACTTAACCCAGGCCAAATCCTCTGAGTCCTTTTCCCACCTCTGCAGTCCATAATATATCTGGTGTCTATAACATTTAGAGCAAAGTGTGGACCGATCTCTCTGTATTAGTCTAAGTACACATTTTTTTTATTTTACTATTAACGTATCTTCATAGCAACTGTCCTCCCTCACGGTCTCATAGTTTGACGTTCCTTTGGAGAGCCCGAGAACCCTTTTCCAAAAATCGACTTGAATTTTATTTACATGTTCAGCTCTTCCCCATCCCCATATTCCACTTCCATATGGCAAAATAGACTTAATCATAACATTGTACACCCTCTCTGGAGTATCTGGAACGCAAGTCAGAACACTTAGTAGCTCATTTAGTTGATCTCGTGCTTTATAATTAATAACAGATAAGTGTTTATTCCATTTTCTAATCATATTAAAGGTTACTCCCAAATAACAAACAGGTTTAACTTGTTGTATTACTTGTCCACTGCAGAATCACATTTCATCTCTGCCAAGGAGTCATTTTAAAAAGTCATTGTTTTGGCTTTGTCAACTTTATCACCACACTCCATTTCAGGTAATAATCTTCTAGGATGTGAAAGTCTTTCTGCAAACTATTTATTGTTATAGTAAAAGAATTAGATCACCAGCATACAAAAGTACAGGAATACATATATCGTCAGTCGCTGCGCTGCGTGCTTGCATGGCACTCAGCCCGAACAGGAGGCTCGGTATATCGGAATATTGTACTGTCTTTCTTACATATATCAGATTAACAAGTCAGTTTAAATCCTCAGATTCAAACTATTTCATGGATTAATTGGTATCATTACAGAATGCACGGAGAAACAGCAGATGTGGTAGGAGCAAAAATTCTTTGCAAATGAGTATAGTTGATGAGAAGGAAGGCCGTTAAGCAGTGAAGTATTGAATGCATTTCGGCTGATGTTAGATACTAGTTTTGATAGTGGGCCTTATAATAAAAAGTTGAACTCAGCTGGAACCAGAACAAATAAATTATCTTTTCTCCCATAACAATTACCAAAAAAAAAAAAAAAAAAAAAAAAAAAAACTTCGTCACGCAGCAGTTGCGTATAGCTAAGCGAATTCCCCAACACTTGAATAACTTTTGAAATGAATATAAAATGCAAATTATGCCCTAATTAATTAATGAAATGAAATAACTTGTGGCATTACTATGAGGTATTAGGGGAATTAAATTAGAATATTTGCAACGTATAAGTATCACTAAAGAGAAACCACATTTTTATAATAATAATAATAATAATAATAATAATAATAATAATTATTATTATTATTATTATTATTATTATTATTATTATTATTATTATTATTATTGAGATTAAATCACAAAAATTAATGGTATACTATTAATTAAATGAAATATATGACCACTGATATTTAATATTTTAATATAACCATGTTTATGGACTAAGCTCTTGATATCATCTTTTACATTCACTAAAAGAGAAATAACAGACTTTCGAGTTACATTGTGTGTTTAAGATGTTAATATGTTTCAATAAAAATACTATTTAAAACAATTACAATGCACTAAGCAAATACACGATCAACAATAAACAATCGATTTTCATTGACTTTGAAATTTAATTTAAATATTATTGTAGTAAAAACATGTAACACAAACGTTTTGTGAAGGCTATTAAAGAGCTCACTTAAATACAAATATAATTCTCAAGCATTGATTGATTTGATTTATTTACGGACGCTCTTTAACATCTCAGGTTATCGGCGTCCCATTCTATTCAGGACGTCAAACGGCCGACATGAGGCCTCTTCTTTCAGGCTTGAGGTTCTTTTTCGTGCCGTAAATGTACGACATGGGACCCACGGCTTTACTTCCCTTCCGAAGGAAGCCATACTTAGGATTTTTACGCCCGAAAAAAATTCATCGATCCTGACTGGGTTCGAACCCGCGATCTTGGGTTTGTTTAGAAGACAAGTATGATTACCACTACACCACCAGTGTATTAATATTTTACATTTACTATCTTTACCACCGTGCTTTTGTTAAATATAAAACATAGGCATCGTTAGAAATACAGTTTGTATGCTGAATTAATTTGTCATTTTACTTTAAAACAGCATGGAGAAAATTAAACACGAGCGCTTTTTAAATTTCGGTTTTTAAGTATACCCAACTCCTAATGGTCCGATTTCCATAATTTTCAGAAACTATTTAGCTTATTTTATTTAAATGATATACGATATAACTCGTATACGGAGTTTCGTAGAGAAAAAGCAAAAATTGGTACCGGTAGAGCTATTTTTAAATTTTGAGTTTCGGGTAAATCTCCATTCCTAATTATCTGATTTCACTGATTTTCAGAAAACTATTTCTCTTGTTTATTTCTATGGTATACATCGAGTTGCCTTTAAAAATTAATATTTTGGCTACTAAAGCTATTTTTAAATTTCGCTTTAACCCCACTCGGTTTTCAGGTATACTCCCACTCCTAATGAGCCGATTACCCCGATTTTCAGAATATTTTTATTAATTTATTTTAATGGAACATACTAAGTTTTTTGAGGGAAAAATTGGGGCAGCTAGGGTAATTTTAATTTTTTAAAAAAATGTTTGTTAATTGAAGATTATATGCAGTTTGATGGAGGACAAAAATTGCGAGCGCTAGATTATTAACAGGTAAATACATATTTTTTAATATCATTTTCCGCGTCTAGTAGGTAAGATCGATGGAAGTTTTAAGAAAGTTTTGAAATATCGTTTCGTGGGTTCAACCGTAATAGCTACATTCCTTCGGAATTAACAATTTAAAATGTTAATTTTGATAACCAATGCTGCAAGAAGTTCGAAATAATTGAAACTGACACATTCCTTTTTTGTATTGATATTACAAACTATAAAGTTAATTTGTTTAGCTTATTTATGTGTTTCTTTACGTTAATATTACATAATGTAGACGTTATTGTGAGTCAGTTTATTTGCAGAAGTTATTGTAAGTTAATTTGTGTATTGTTGTTAATGCTGAAAATGCAGTTTTCGTAATATTGCGACAATTCTACCATAAATATTTTATAAAATGATTTGTAGATCCCCATATTTAGCAAACGATGAGTATGTTGGTTCAGTCGAGGTTACTAGTACAGAAAAATTGAAACACGGAAACTTTTTTTTTTTTTTTTTTTTTTGAGTCTGAGATTTGAAATCTGTCATAAATGTTGGCTGTGGGTGAGTTCAAGGTTCTTGAGACACAGTGCGCAGGTCAAAGAGCAAGTTTTATGCACGGCTCTCACTGCAAACAAAAGTTAGTGTACAAAAAAGGTAGCAGGAATGATATCAGGAATTAATAGAACACCATTCTTATTTTTTTTTTTTGAAATTTCACCATTAGCATTTGAGAGTACATACGTTTTTTTTATTAGTTGCATGTAATTCAATTTTTTTTTCAATCTAAAACCTGCAACGAGAGAACAGCAACCTACAGGCATGTTTTACACATACAAAGTTATAAGCATATAGAAGTGTTTATTATTACGAATTTATTTTTAAGTCCTCTTCCTTTAAGAATGAAGAACTATAAATTAAAAATTAGAAATGAAAACTTATATTTCCACTAACTCCCTCTATGCCATTGAGAATTCATGCAAATTAAAAATAAGGAGCGTCAAAACATACACATTTTGTGCTTTAAAATCCCAGGTATACTTTTTTAAATTTGGATAAGTGTATATAATTATTTTCAATAGTAATCAGGCATTTGTATTTCAAGTTAACTTAAATTTAAAATATGAAAGAACCAGCTCCCGATGATTCAAATATTTATAATATCGTAAAAAAGTTCATATAGAATTACTAAACATATTGGGAACACAACTATTTGAAATGGCGTATTGCTTTTGCGTCAGTTTTGGTTAAATGTCACTGAGAAATCTGGTTGTTTTGTACATGAAAGCGCCACCTTGTTTTTAGCCAGGACTTTGGTGATTTTTGGTGGTGAGAGTTGGTGCCATCAAGAGAAAACAAATGACGAATAGAGTTGTTACTTGCATGACAAAACAGAACCGTTGGGAGTTGTACTGGTGCTGTGAGATGGGGAAGGAGTTGTTAATCGAAGTGGTAAAACAAGACACCAAGGGAAGAGAGCAAATTGAAAATATGCCTTTACGATACTTGTATACTTTTGCATATAAACAATTGCGTTTGGAGTGGTAGTAAGAAAACTGTGCTGGCAAGTTAACTGCCTTGATCAACGGCATAATGGAAGCAGTTGGTATGTACCTTTATATCGTGTATCTGAAAAAAAAAGATGCGATAGTTTAGTTCCTGGAGCATTCAGTGAGTTCGCGAAGCAGTTACAGAGATCTGTGAACATAGAATTTGTCATTTACAATTACCACAGTAGCACACATTCTACGTTTACAAAATAATATCATTTACATCTTCATAAACAGTTACAATAAAATGAAAAAGCAACGCCTAAAACAACTCGGTCAAAACTACAAAAACTATAAAAGCAGAAACACACACACACACAAATTTTACTATATGTATGTTTACAAATGCATTGATATAAAATTATTGCAGTGTTTAATCTGTTGTTACTCATATATTCCTTTAGAGAATAACACCTTTTTACATAGGTATTTTCTAAGAGCAGATGTGAAGGATTTACCATTGTGTATTAAGGCTTTTAGGCCAAGCATTTTGTACTAAAATGCATTCATAATAAACTCCTTTTTGATGCAGGAAAGTGTTCAAACTTGTCTATGTAGATTTGATTTTTGTCTAGTATTCTTTTCACGTATAATTTCTTTTGTACAAACTTATATTTATTTCTTATGTAAAAGTTAATGAAGGATAATATATATTCACATGGAAGAGTTCAAAGTTAAAATTGCCTAAAGCGTTCTGCATTTTGTAAAAGGAAAACGACAGATATGTATAATATTAGAAGCAGTTATATATTAATTAGAATATCGAAAGTTGTCACAATGTGTTATATTTTACTGATGTGAAACAGTTACTCGAAGCAACCCCAGAAAAGATAATACGCCATGATCTGCCACGAAAATTGTGAAGCTTAAGTCAAATGCAACCGGTTGATTTTACAGTACTAAGTAATGGGTAATTACTAATTTATTTATTTTTTATTTGATTTATTTATGGACGCTCTTTAACATCTCAGATCATCAGCGTCCCATTCAATTCAGGGCGTGAAACGGCCGACAAATTTTGCTCAAGAGGCCTCTTCTTTCAGGCTTGAGGTTCTTTTGCGTGCCGTAAATGTACGACACGGGACCCTTATACTTATACTTAGGATTTTTACACCTGAAAAAATCCATCGATCCTGGCCGGGTTCGAACCCGCGACCTTGGGTTTACGTTTAGAAGGCAAACATGGTTACCAATACACCACCAAGACCGATGGGTAATTACTTAGAAGAGCTGCTCCACTTACTTTATAAAAACGGTTTTATTGTGCTGGTTGTGCTGTTTGCCGAGTCATTTAATACTGGTTTATTTTTCAGCAACCGAAATTTAGATGAAAAAATGGTTTCATAATAATATTTATTGTTAACATTTCTTGTTTATGTCAGCCATAACTGGAATTTTAAGGGTTTAACAGTGATATCCATACTTGTTTACTGTACATTGGCATCAGAGTTTATTCGAGTGTTCCTATCTTTTCTCTTCTCTTGTCAGTTGGAGAGTTCCTGTAGAGGTAAACCATGCGCATATTGTTTAGGTTACCTCTTCAGTTTTGTTCGTGTTATCATCTCGCTAGGAACTTTTGCAGGAAAAATTGCAAATTAGTTCCAGAATGTTGTGGACCGGTATTCCTTTTTAAGGGGAGGGGGTGGTGATAACAGTTTGTGTGGCAATGGCAGTGTGGAGACGGTAACGTTGCTAAGATGAATGGGACTAAATTTGGTGATCGCTGTATCTTAAGCGGTATTGGGGTAATTAATAAATGATTGTATTATGAATCCTTTAAGACTGATTTCAAGCAGTTTAGGCCTAGCTTAGCCTAGTCTATATAAGTACTGCAGTTTAGGCCTAGCTTAGCCTAGTCTATATAAGTACTGCAGTTTAGGCCTAGCTTAGCCTAGTCTATATAAGTACTTTTCCGAAATCTATGGCGTTAATTCCATTTCAAAAACAAACTTGTGGGTTTCGAGATGCTTTCAAGAAAGTTTCAGGTAAGTTAAGTCTAGGTTAGTTCTCTCTGTGTTAGTAGTTTTAAAAAAAAACTGTGTTTATAATTTAATTTCAAAAACATAACTTTTTTGATTTTCACAAACTATGTTTCCAGATTTCCTTTGTGTAGGTCTTCTAAACTTTTGCAAATATTTTTTTATTTTAACATAATTTAAATCACATGTCTAAAGCAGAGACTGTTATTTGCACAACTCAAATGCAGCAAAATATTTCATAAATGTATATATTTTTGATTTTGAGAGTATTACATTCCTGCATTGCATTGCTTGTAGTATTAATTTTGTAAAAACTTTTATTTAGGGCAGGACCTTGAAATGAGGAAAAACGTAGCTCAATGACACAAAGGAATTGGTGACGTAAGCTACAAAGTATCACCTTCGAAATGTTCTGATCTAGCAAGTAAGTGCTAACACACTCTTTTAGTTTAACCTAGATGAAATTATCTAATTTTCTTTTAAAATATGTGAGCATAAAACGGCACGCCTGAAATAATTAAGTTGAGTGATATATATGACAAGACTTTATTTTCCCATTCTCAAACCTTGAACTGTGCAAAATCTTGTGAAACTTATTAAGTAAATTTAAAGAAGTTTTATTTTACAATATTCACTTGAATCTTTTTAACATTATAGTAATATTTTCAAAAGTTTTTAGAGGTGTTCGTTGCTATCTTACAGAGATGCTTAAACTACAGTTTTGGACGATCTTGCTTTTTTCCCGCATTGCTATTTACATGCCTCTTAAGTTGGCAATACATACGTACTATAGACATACTGAAAATTTCAGTGATGTTATAATTACTGACTGCACAAGGAAGCAAGTATACATAAATGTATAGAAAAATAAATATAGTTCACTACGCAACTGCTCTTTTGCCTTTAAACAGTTTGTATTGTAGTTGTCGTCTGCCAGGGAACGCGACATAAAAGGCGCTACTGGTCTCTCATTTCACAAATATCGTCCATGCTTTCTTAGTGCCCCATTAGACCAGATCTTCCATTCTGCTCTGGCGCTCACAGTGGACTCTGCAGGGTGCACGTGAAATAGACAGCATTTTAAAGGAGTAGGAGATGATATTAGCCGCGCGGGCTGCGGTGATTTGAGATTAAAGAATTGTTATTCTATTTATTTTTTATATATTCTGCTTGTTTAGAATTTGAATTGCGATACAGATGTTGGGTAATAGTTGTGAATAGTTCATCCAGTACATGTGATGCTGCACGCGGAAATTGAGGCGCCTAGCACGACGCGTGATAAAATGAAGTTGAAGCGTACCTGAAAAGATTTAATTTTGTATTAAGGAACAACATATGGCAGCCAGAAAGGTAAAAACGGCATAACAAATACGTCGCTGGAGCACTTGCATCTACAAGCTATTAAGTTCCTCCCTAGTCTCCTCCATGAGGCGTTGAAACTGCCCGCCCTAATTCTCCTTAAATGTTTGGTATCTCTTTAGGAAATTATTCATCACTTGCTGTAGTACATTTTGAGGAATCCGGAAAATTTCTTGACGAATATTATCTTTGAGTTGTATAGTATGCGGATTCTTTTTGTACACGACATTTTTTAATTACTCCCAGGCTGTTAAATCGGGTGACCGAGAGAGTCACAAACTCCTACTAATAACCCTGCCTTATGGAAACACATGTGAATCGCTCTAATGGAATTGTTTACGGTGTGAACAGTACCAGAGTCCTGTTGAAAAAATGCATGATCACACTGCCTGTACGTTAATTCTCCGGAAAAAAGGGGTGTCACATAAGTAACAAAATCAACTGCATGCTAAAAAATGATCCTATAATTCTTTCGCCACTAAGTTAACAAATATGAATAGTATATAAAGACACGCTGTGCCGTTGTAAACTAAAGAAGAATAATGCACTTATATATACTGTCGAATTAAGAAACGAACAACACAACACACACCCGGGAGCAGCTGGCTACGACTGCGACTGTCAGCAAGGTCAACTTACTACCCCATTCACGGCGTGGTAAACGAGTGGGGTAAAGCATCACTGATTGCACTGTACTTGAAGTATAAATGGTACGTACGATACCACTGTCGTAAAGCATACCACGTACATTGCGGAAGTTTTGGGATGGTGGTTCGCGTGGGTGTTGTTTTTAAATGCTTTGAGTAAGCCCCACATTGGTAGCCCAAAGTTGGGGAAATTTAAGGTGAGAGGAATGAATGGTAAGTTATTGTTACTGGACCTGATGTAGATGCTGATCACCACCAAATTACTCCTCGTGTCGTTCTCGGGGATCATGCTGGTTTATGGGACTGATAGTGCCAGGTTGAATGAGGGGAATTAAAGGTGATGTGTTTGATGGGAAAGAACACCTTGTTATCTGCCAATTGACGTCGTTTATTGAACCAACAAGTGCGTACCAGGGCGTTTCTCTTCGGACCGCAGTAATGAGACGGTTGGCAGACGCGCGTAATTATAATGCTTGACAAATAGTTTAATGTACCAAGAATGTTCTGGCCTGAAGATTAAGGATGGAGTTTCGCGTAACGATTTGTGAGCTAATGTACTTTGGCATCTCTTGCTCTGACTGCCTGAAAGAAACGCTGAAGATTGTCTATCGAGTGCCGAAGACTGATTTCCAAGTCGAATGCTTAGGAATAACTCTCGCAAAAAAAGGTGATCTCAGTGCGCTGGCGGTCTTTAAATACTCTATAAGATAATTCTTGACCACATGTTAAGGAGACGCTATATTTTCGCGCCACTATGGATTTAGACATTCTTATAGGCTGTCGGTGACATTATGGGGTTTCGCTACTAATTACTAGTCCAACTTCTGACCGTATCTGCTCCGTGATTCGTTTTCAGTTCGATTTAGAGCATCAAGGTCCGTTATAGGTCAACAGCCTATAACGGGCTGCAGGTATCACAACAATGCCTCGCTAGCGTGCCACCTTGGGGGGAGGGGGGAGTGTAACATTCCTTTCCCCTGAATACAAAGATAGGGTTTACTCCATTGTCTGCCGAAACGGTCCCTCTGCTGTCCGAGCAGTATTCTGGTTTTCGTGCCATTTCCATACTTACAAGAGCCATTTACTTACACCTAACTGAAATGAAATAATACATATACTATAATCAATCCCTTATAGTTGATAGGGTACCAAGGAAAGTGTCAATATTCACCACGTACCAATGCAGCCGCTGCGAATGTTCGCGTATGTCACAGCTGGTTCCAATTGTCCAGCACTGCATTAGTCTACAAATACGATCGACTGAAACGTCAACCAGTATCTTTTGCTCAACTATAAAGTCTATCCCTATATCAACATTTACCCACTCTTAACATAGCAGACACGCAAGGCTGCCTGCAATAACCTGGATAGGCCACCCAAAGTACTTCAAGCTCGCAAGCTGTGGTATGTGCAAGTTGTTAGGGAGGCCACATAGGAGCATGCATCAAGTCACGGTCAAGCCAGATAAATTTGATCCCTTTTTGTCTCTCTACTGATTCAAGACATATGGCCACACACCGGAGCAACACACGTCTGCGTCAATCTTCTAATTCAGTGGAAGATGTGGCCTTTTCCAGTGAAGACGATGTTTTAATGTACAGGTAACTGAAATTGCGCAACAAGGGAAAAGGAAAATGGGTTCATAATCTCAATTTGTACTGTGCTCAGCATGGTGCATATGTTCTAGCGCTGATGTATTAAAAGATTCTGCAAAGTTTCAGTCCTATTATCGGATGTACCAGAAACGTAAAAGAACTTCTGCAAAGGGTGTCTATACTATGGGGAATAACCGAAGTGAATAATTGTAGGTAGTCAGCAAGTTCATGTTACGTTGATGCAATCCAAATAGTACTATTTACCTTATGCATATATGTGCTGATGAAATGAATAAGCAACAGTATCGAGCCCATTCGCCAAAACTCTCTAAATGACTCGTAAAAGTAATCTCTGTAGACCAAATACTAAAAAGAAAACAGCCTTCAACTGGACAATATTCTAAAAATATTAGATTTCCTAGCAACTAAAACATTAATTAGACAGTCTTTCAAAAAGGCCAGATTTAGTTGGAAAATAAGTAAATTGGCAACATAATTTTGTAATGCTTGCAGGAATCGGATATTATCTGCAAATTGTCGTCAGACTTGAAGCACAGAATGCAGCATAATGAACATCATGAAAGTGTGTGCAACGCGTTCATGATGACGCAAACCAGAGTACCGGGAATATCGTATTTGCATTGCTTTCCATTGAGTTCCATTTCTTTGCATCATGTTGCACGATCGATAATATCTGTTGCATGACTTGGCGCGTTCCGGTCTGCGGCCGGCTTTAAGAACTTCACTTCAAATATGGACATAGTGCAACGCAAGGATTGTTGGTTAGTTTACGCAGCATTTTAAAACACCCGAAACGTGGAATGTGCCCATCAGTTTGAACGATAAAAATACGATATCTGATTTGAGGGCATATCACGCTGGTTTCTCTAACACAAGTCCTTTTTTAAGTACAACAAAGTCAAATTTTGTCCTTATGGACTTCCATTGCAGTGTAACAGACATACTAGTACTATTTGGCAGAATATGCAGGACTCGAATACTGTGTCCCTAGCGAATCATACATTCCAAGCGCACGTTATCCATTTGATCGCTTTAGCGTTTGCATGATTTCCAAGTTTTTATATTAGGTGAAATAAGATATTTCCAAATCTGTAAAGGCGGCTTCTCCAATAAGTACAAAAAATCTGCAAATCCTTTCAAAAGTGATTATTCTAAGCAGGACATTTAGAGAAGATTTTCTATCAATAATTTCATGAAATCTCCGTACGGTTCTTGCTTTAGATTTCACTGAAGTTATAGATTTTCTACATTTTAAACAAAATTTAAATAATATTAATAAACATGCTAAAGAATAATAAAAAACCTTCTTTCTTGACATTCTTATCATTAGGACCATCATCCTCATCCTACTCCGGCTTTACGATATGTAATCATTTGACATTCCAAATGGCTCGTATTGCGTTATTTTACGAGATTATCTTCTTCGCTTTCACATGCATCAAATTAGCCTGCAACAGCTATCTCACATTGAATCCCTACTTTTCTAGCCGTAAAATCCCGTGGTTGTACCTGCATTTCTAAAATTATTGGTGTCGCTTCCATTGCATTTTTTCGTGAAAATAGTTTGCCCAGCGTTGATGCCTTGCTTCTCCCATTATTTTCCTTCTTTATGTATGCCCTACAGAGTTGAAGATTTCTGATCAACTAAAAATGTATCATTATACTCGCCGAAACATTCGTTTTCTGTGCAAATGAATTCTTTTCTGTAAAAAATGGAGATGCCCATATTTAATAGTTATGAACATTTGGTTCGTTCTTTCATGTAAATGTGCATTCATGGTAAAACAAATATTCATCAGAAAACAGACCTTTCCATAATTGTAAAACAGAATTAACTGCCATATTCATAATCAATGTTTAATAATTCTTAGTGGCAATGATATTTATAGGAACGAAACTTCATCGTTTTCAAGATTCTTAAAGCTGTTTTATGATGCATTTCAAATTTGCTAGCCATGGATGTGAAATTCATGTTTTATTTCTCAGTTACTGTTTCTCTCTTGGTTGAGCATTTGGAAATCTCTTACATTTGAAATTATTATTTAACAATGCACCGTTTTCCCCGAATTTATAGACAATTTTGGAAAATATGTGATTTGACATTGGTATATCTGAATGTCTCACTAAATGAGTCATACATTCTATATGCTCTTTTTCCAGAATAATGCCATTTAATAATGTCTTTTTGTTGTGTGGCATACATTTTCTTACATAATGAAAGAAAATGCTATTAGTATGCATTAAATTGTTTAAAACCCATTGCCTATTACAATTAGCATGCATCATAAATAAATGCGTAAAAATAAATTCTATAGAAAATTAATTAATATAATGAAAGTTTATTATATTCTTCTCTTCAAAACTCCAATGAGTTTTCTGATTAAATAATTAGGGGGGGCAAAGATTTCAATATTTAACTTTTTAACATGCAAGATTCATACGGCGAGTCATTCGATTCATCCTGTATAAAGATATCGTTAAACATAAAAATTAACATTTTTAATAAAGTTCTCAACAATATACAATTTTAAAATTTCGTAGCCTGTTCCATATTTCCTAAATATATCGGATAGTTGAATGTTTGCAAAGAAACCGATAAAACAAACAAATATATAAGAAATGAATCTGTTAGGAACTTTGACCGGCTACTGCTGAATTGACTATCAAAGAAATGAAAATATATGCGAGAAATTTAATGACACATTATCACACACACGTACACAAAATAGAATATTATAGAACCAAATGATATGTACGACAGTAGGTCCACAAGTTTCCGGCCACGCCAATAAGGATTATCGCCTTCACAAAACCCTTATCTGGTGTCATACCTTATCTGTTAAGTAAATAATTGCAGCTGTAACTCCCGCTCCGCTGTTTTCAGTTGTTCAGATATAGTTGCATAAAGAAGGCTATGTGTAGAAGTTTGTGACATGTTCAAAATGGAGTATCGAGCTGTTTTTAAGTTCTTCACAAAAGAAGATCTTACTCCAAATGAAATTAAACCGCGATTGGACGGTGTAAATGGGGAAGCATCCCCTCATATTCTATCGTCAAAGAATAGGCCAAACCTTTTCGAATGGGTCGAGAAAGGATGGAAGACAAGGGCACGCAGGTCGGCCTTTGTAGGGGCTTACTCCTGAACACATCGTTCTTGTGGAAAAAGAAATTATGGAAGACCGGCGGACAAAGTTACAGAAATAGCAGCAAGGTTGGGCCTTTCTAAAACAACAGTCCTTCTAATTATTCATCAACATTTAAACATGAATAAGGTTAGCGCAAGATGGGTGCCTAGACTTCTTTCCTCAGCGCAAAAGCAGCAACAAGTCATCTGTTGTCAGGCAATTTTGGAGCTCTGCCATGACAACGAGAGAGAAGTTTTGCAAACAATTGTTACAGGAGATGTAACTATGGTCCCCTTCTATAATCCTATGAGTGACGTAAACCTAACCAAACACCGCCTCTAAAGCCCAAGGTCACTCAGTCAACCAAGAAGATTATTGCCACAATCTTTTGGGGCTGTGGAGGAATATACTTCATTGACTTCAACAATACTTCATTGGAATACAACAGTAAATGGGGAGTACTATGCTGGCCTACTGCACAGATTACTTGCTTCCATCAAAGAGAAAAGGCCAGGAAAACTGAGTGGTGGTGTGTGTCTTCTTCACGAAACGCGCCTATGCACACAACTCTTGTTGCAAAGGGAGCTGTGAAGAAATGTGGCTTCAAGCAAATCGACCATTAACCCTAGAGCCCAGATCTAGTTCCCAGGAAGGAAGGAAGGAAGGAAGGAAGGAAGGAAGGAAGGAAACTTAAGTGTGACGTAGAAGTAGTGGATATTGTTTATGCCCATTTTGTCGACAAACAATCAGACTATTTGGGGGAAGAGGGTTTGAAATGTTAATCAAATATGTGAGAAGTGTTTTGCAATAAAGGGTAAACATATGGAAACGTGAAATATAGTTTTTGTCTCTATCATACCTAGAAAATGTTAGGTCCGAAACTTATGGACATAACCATAGTATATATTATATAGAATGGAAAATGGACGTATGCACTTTCCAGATATAAGTTATGTATTCATATTAATAGGACAACTCAGACCGTAAAAGTAGGCTTTCAGCTCTTTTTCTTGCGTAACTTCTTAATGAATAGTTTACCTTGTATAATTCCTGGAGCTTGTATGCAGATCTTGCAATGTTGTGCATAACTTCTCTTATAGGGCATTTTGTATTTGGTTCAATAAAGGTTGAAGCTGTTGCTATGAGTTGAACATCATTGTGTTCTGCCAAGTTTGTGAGCGATTCAGGTAGTTTAGGGCTATTAAGAGCCTTGAGTAAGGACCTGTTTACCAAAGTTTCCTCTCCTTATGCTTTCAAGTTCGCGCCGAATAATAGTGATTTCAATTTAAAAAACAGTAAAGTACTGTGCCAAATATTCCAGAACCTGTTCCCGAGACGTCCTTTGAGTCATCCGTAAACCGCATCAAAGTTCCTTCAGATTTGCTGCGAGGAGGCAGATTGAATGAATTGTGTCGTTGATGATCCACGTTCCCTATTTATTTGTTACTGTTTAGCTCTGTTCGTACTGAAACTCTTACGGTGTAAGAGGAACGTGTACACTCTTAACCGATGTTAAAATAAACCATTTGTGTCCTGCTACGCCTCAAGCAAATATGCATATGCTATGACCGCGTTTCTTTCCTTTGATAAGAGTCCCCTCTAGGCGGCCCATCAGTGAGGAAGAAAGACTCCTTTATAGAGCGTTCTTTCACGGTTAAAGTGTGGGATCACCCGAAGCTCTGATAAAGCGATGTGCAACTTGAACGCTCTGGTGACGTCATACAGTATGCAGAAGCTAAAATGAATGGAAAGAGCTAAAAGTTGTACCAAATACGACATAGTTTGGTGGTAACTAGTATGTTTGTTTCAGAAGTATTTTAACCTTTTTATCTTTATTAACATGAACAATAAGGCTGTTGCTATCGAAAATATACAATATAACACAGCGGTGTCCAAACATTACCAGAAATTACCTCCTTACACTCATTGCGCAAGATGTGCCCAAGTTTAGGAAATTATGCCGCGATTACTTCATTCCAGTGGCGGACTAGGAGATTGCAATGCCATTCTTGATTTATTGAAAGAAAGACTCGACATTTACACTTGTATATTCCAGTTTATGTTTCTGAGGATGCCTTCCATTGCATGATTTTTATTATTTTTTTGAATAGGAAGGGTGCAGAACCTCAGAAGGTATTGTCACTATTGATATTGCGATATTTGTTTTTAATGTAGTTATTTTTTAAAAAAAATTTGCTTGCAAATGTACACGTTGATACAAACAAACGTAACATAAGAAATTTATCACAAGGTAAAGATAAAAATTTCATGTCAACATTCTGAACAGCTTTGAAAATGTTTTCTTCATAGGTTTTAGCTTTAAGAGAAGGGTATATCTAGAAGTTTTTCAATAATGTTTCATTCACTTTCATTGCCCCTCAAAAATAATGCCAGTTGAACCTTGTCAGTTCTTACTCATTTTTGGTCCAAATCAAGGCAAGAGTAAATGACTATATTAAATTAATATAGTCAAATATACACATTAGCAATAACATACCTTACAGAATATATTTGCCAGTCATTGTGGCAGTATCTGTTATAATGCCTTTCAATGCTACAATGAGAGACGTGATAAATATTTATTGCAATTAAAGTACTTAACTTCGTTATCTGGGATACAAAAATAATCTTTCTCTGATGTGAAATATGTCTTCTGCCTTTGAAGAACACAAGCTGCTTGAAATATTGGAACATTTGTGTGTTTTTATATGTTTTTGCTTCTCTAGTTCTTGTTATTTTAGCTGTATATAGCATATTACAGATAAGGGAATATAGAAAACACTCGATCGAGAGTGAATTTTTGTCTGATATTCAAGAGGTGATCTATACACTATGAAGAAGGATACTTAGCTATCCGAAATATCGTGTATATTAATTACATGTTTACATGTACTTGTAACGAACATTATATAAATAAATACTGGTATAGAGGTGCTGAAAACTACATCTTAATACTAGCGTAGCGCAGTCAGATGACTCCATTTGGTAGCAAAACTAACTGCAAGTATAGCACTTCATTCGCTGTCGCAAAAACTTAATAAAAAGTGTTTTTTTATTAGTCTTCAAAGCCTGTATTACTACTGAGGCACCACAGGCGGTCATAAAAAGTGTAATCATTATGCCGATGTCGCATTTATTAAAATAGGCATCGCAGCAACAGTGTTTTTTTAACGTTATTTAACGCCCATTTTACTACTGAGGCACCACAGGCGGTAAAACTGCAACATTGTTCAATTCCAACACGATGATAAGATTAAGTGTTAAATTCTTCAAAGGAACGACGTTAAGTTAGTTTGCGCTGGTTAGTAAACTTCAGCAATGGTGTATGATAAAACAGCACTGATCACACTACGAGTATTAAGTAATTTTATAGGACCATGGATTCAATCGCTGGAATTTGGAACCGCTTAAAATTTTTGCTGTGTGTGCTAGTGCTCCAGCAAAATGTTATTCCACATAGCGTATAAAAAGCAAAGCAAAGTGTTTGTATTAATCAAAATTAAACGAGAAGCTTTTTAAAAATGTGCCCCTATATGACAACTATATTGTGTATATTTTTACTACCAGAACATTTTTACTATCACCGTTGTGAAAGTTATGATTTCAGCAATATATTTTAAATGACACCATATCACAAGAAAAATAATATCACAGAGGATTTTCTTTCCTTAAAATAATTGTATTATATATTCTAATGTTACGTTCTGAACATATAGTTTTAGTTCAAATATTTTATTGCCTCAACATTTCTCTTATATCATTTTAATTAACATTAATACAAATATGACAACTATTTCAGTGAAAGCAACTTTTATTTATTTATGAATATAGAATGCGGAATTGGATGTTTGAAATTTTTCTAATATACAATCTAACAATGATTAATGAGCAATTATTAACTCATTTTGTAGATTTTGAACTATCTTGGAGTTAGTGTACAGTTATGATAGCTTAAAATATTTGTATTTATCTGCATAATAAAACTGACTTTGCACTGCAAGAAATATAATCTGTCCTGGTGGTGTAGCGGTAACCATACTTGCCTTCTAAACCCAAGATCGTGGGTTCAAACCCAGCCAGGATCGATGGATTTTTTCGGGCGTAAAAATTCTAACTATGGTTTCCTTCGGAAGGGAAGTAAAGCCGTGGGTACGGCACGAAAAAGAACCTCAAGCCTGAGAGAAGGGCCTGTGAGCAAAATTTACCGACCGTTTCACGCCCTGAATATTATGGAACGCTGATGACCTGAGATATTAAAGAGCGTCCGTAAATAAACCAAATCAACAATAACTACAAGGAATAATTAAACGCATGAAATAATTTTGTTGCCGCAGTAACTCATTGTTGTATAAAATGTGAAAAATCTATTGTCATCAAATAGAAATTCTAATGTGAAGTAAAAGCCCTTTACAGAAAGCAAAGGTTTGGGATTGCTGTACGCCGAGGTTATTATCCAAAGATAGGATGTAACGATTATCTGATTTTGAAATGTCTAGGGAAAGTGGGCATGCACTAGAATCTCCCAACCAAGAGGCATAAGAGTTTCACAGCCCCCTTAGCTATAGGTGGTTTTACTAATTAATTATGCAATTAAAATATCAAAATTAATAAATAAAACATCTTTGCTATTCATATTGTTCATTCATGAAGATCGGGAATGCTTCCCGCGCCGCTGCAGTTGCATTGTTCCCTATAGAGCATACAAACTTGTACAAAGTTCTTCGGGTTTTGCTCATATTTGACCGCGCTCTCTAGAAAAATTGAACCTACCAGCTTAACAGTCTTAACTTTTGGAAAAATTCGTTCTCTTCATAACTTTATTTGTAGCCAAAGCTGAAACAAGAGCATCACGAAAAAAACGGCAGAATCTTTTTAGTTAATTGTAAAAAACAATTAAATGTGCTATATCAATGCAGTAGAATGCATTTTTAGAAATATGAAAAAAGAATAAAATTGGATAGCATTTAAAAACATAATTTTTGCAACAAAGATTTAATAATGTTCATTTTATGAAAAAAGTTCCACTCAAAATATAAAAATTGGCATGCCTAAAAGGTTTCACGAAAACATCTCATTTAATTTTAGCTGAGAACGGTGTTTTAAATATCTCGCATATATGAGTAGGAATGCTTCTCTTTTACTGGCAATATTATTGTAAAGTAGACTTTCTGGTAAAATACTTTGTGTAAAGCAGGAAAATAAAATTCAAAGTTGACAAGGTCATTTTAGAGGCACGATCCGCGCAAGAATTTAAACCGAATGGCCCAGAGATAGTATGAACATATAAGAAAATGGCATAGTTTTTCTCGCCAGATATTGTAATTCTATTGGAAGGGGGGGGGGAAGAAAACTTCTGACAAAAGGCAATGAGATATCAATCCCTACAGAATCCTTCTCTCTGTTATATAAGTTTTCTATGGGTAGTTTTGAAATCAAGTTTAACTATAGCATTTTAATTTTTGCCCATCGCCTTTCAGAAAGTAAATTAATCAGACAAGTACTGTAACAGTATACTGCTATATTCTTCACATGACATGATAAGGAAAAAATGTCAATTAGATTCCTAATTATTTTGTTTTATTTTCATCATATTTATTATTTATGCGCAAATTAAACTTTTCATTCGTTAGTTGCTAATATATAAATATTATAATATCAAAACTGATGATGATTGCATAAAATATGGTATATAATTTGAATAAAATTACAGTGAAAATAGAAGGGAATGCATAATGTATACGGTTGTACCCGTCCTCCTCTCTCTGAATAAAATGAAACGAAAATAGAAAATAGAAGGGAATGCACAATGTAGTCGGCTGTACCCGTAAAACACCCCCCCCTCTCTCTCTCTGACTATTAACGTTCTATCGGTCGCAATTTTTTGTTTTTCTCAACGAAACTGGGCATATAACCATCAATTAACAAACGATTAGTGCAGTTCCTTAACTAGCAAAATTGAGCCATTGGGGGTGGGTGTTAATCTAAAGCAAAAAAAAAAAAAAAAAAAAAAGTTTAAAATCGCTTTACTAGGCGCAATTTTTGTTTTTTCTCAACGAAACTCCATATATTTACTTAAAATAAATTTATAAAAGTGTTTATGTAAATCAGGGCAGTCGCCATTAGGGGTGAGGGTATACTCGAAAAACGAGTGGGAGTTAAAGCGAAATTTAAAAATCGCTCTAGCAGCCGCAATTTAATTTTTTTTTTTTTGTAGGAAACTTGGTGTATGCCATTGAAATAAAATGAAAAAATAATTTCCGAAAATCAGATAATGGGACTATTAGGAGGGGTGGTTACCTGATTAAAAATCACTCTAGCAGCACCAATGTTTGTTTTTTTTATAGGAAAACTCGGCATATACCATTTATATCAAATAAGAAAAACAGTTTCTCAAAATCAGTGAAATCAGATTATTAGGAGTGGGAGTTTATCTGAAACCCAAACTTTATAAAAATTACTCTAGTGGCCCCAATACTAGCTTCTTCGCAAAAAAATCTATATATACTGCTTAAATGAAACAAGTAAAATATTTCCTGAAAATCAGGAAAACGGGCCATTAGCAGTGGAGGTTTACTTGAAACCCAAAATTTAAAAATCGCTCTAGCGGCACCAATATTCATTTCTTCACAGAAAATTCGGTATATACCATTTAAATAAAATAAGAAATGATAATTTCTGAAAATTATGGAAAATGCATAATTAGAAGTAGGGGTATACTTAAAAACAAAATTTTAAAAAGCGCTGTTGCCCTTAATTTTCTCTGTATTGTTTTAAAATAAAATGACAACTTAATTCAGCATATAAACTGTATTAATACCGATGCAAATGTTTTATATTTAACAAAAGTACTGTCATGAAAATAGCAACTATGAAATATTAACCTAATATGGATTTTAAAATTATATCTGAATGTAAGGGCACACTGAAATAACCTTCAGAAAACGTTTGCACTACATATTTTACTGCAATAATTTTTAAATTAAATTTCAAAGCCAATGAAAATTGATTTAAATTTCAATCGTTTATTCTGTATATTAGCTTAGTAAATTGTTTGAAATAGTAACTTGTTTTTGTTTTACTGAAACATATGAACATCCTCTTAAATACACAATGTAACTCGAAATTTTGTAGTTTTTCTCTATTTTAGTGAATGTAAAGATGATATCAAGGGCTCAGTTCATAAACATGGTTATATTTAAATATATTTAAAATACTCACATAGTATAGCTTTATCTATCAGTGGCCATGTATTTCATTTACTTAAAAGTATACCATTAATTTTTGTGGTTTAATCTCGATAATAATTCTAAAAATGTGATTTCTCTTTTGTAATACTTATAGATTGCAAGAATTCTAGTTTTGTTCCCCTAATACCACATAGTAATGCCATAACTTATTTAATTTCATTAGTTAATGAGGACATAATTTAGATTTTATATTCATTTTTAAAGTTATTCAACTCTGTGAGGAATTCGTTTAGTTTACGTACCTCCTACGTGACCGAACGTTTATTTTATTTGAGGTATGTATATGTCCATGTTAATTGTATTAATAGGCGTTGCCAAATAATTTTGATGCTTGGTTGAAAACAATTTATTTTCAGGATTGATATTTAATAACTCTGTTGTAAAATTCACTCCTATAACACTTTTCAAAATCAAAAGTTTTGTTAACTCGAAGGCGAAAATAGTGAAACAAAAATGCTTGAAAGCTTTAAAGAGAAAATACTTTTGTATTATCTCAAATATAATAGCGTTTTCACTGCTACTGGTGTAGGTAGGAGCATATGAGTGTCAGATAATGAAACAACACAAAATTGAGCTGTATACTGCTGTTTGATGTATTGTTAACCATTGAACCTTGTTAATTACCGATAAAGTATGGAAGGGCACGTCCTGATTGAAACATTTTCTCTTCCGCACAGATTCTATGCAGTTTAAAGTGATTCCGGTTTTAAAATGGCAACTATGTTAGCGGTTTAAGCACTTTTGTTGTCACGCCTCATTTACAGCACCTCGGTCAATTTTAAATGCCAAAGTATTTAGTAGGAAATCTATTTTTGATCATCAGCTCAATATGCTTCATAAAAATCGGATTACTACGCATGGCTGTGCTTTTGATGGAACATATCCGAAAGTTCATTAAGCCTAATCCACAAAACCGCATTGCGGTCAGCGGAAAATAACACACATAGTAGGTCAAGGTGATTATTCTCATGTCAGTTTTAATGACCTGTTTTTGTTTCCACTAAGAGAAATAAAGTGACTAGCTGAAGTAATTTTGTAATGCTTTCCGTTTTGAAAATTAACGCTGTGTGTTGAAATGTCCATAGTGGATAGAAAGATGTTCACTTTGCTTTCGGTTTGTTCATTGTGCTTGTTTCTAAAACAAATTTTCTGTTAAATATTCATTTTGTTTGTTTTAGCCATTATATTGACATTATTTGTTATACAGGGGGGCGAAAAAATGTAGACAAAATATTTACAAGCAGAAAGGGAATCGAAAAATGGGCACTTCAAAAATAAGAGAGCAAATGACCTCGGAAGCTCCTTTGTGGTGCTTCAGACGATTTCTGAGCTTCAAATTCATTATGAATGGTCAAGAAAATTCAAAACACAATAGCCTACCTTAAACAATAACTTATTTTGTCAAATTCATGTCACAAAATTAATTAATTGAACGCTCATAACACTTACTGTCGTTCTGCTGCTTGTGACTGCGCCTCCACCAATGACATAAATGATATTTGGCTGGCTATGAACACACTTCGCATCGCAAGGTAGCTATGAAGTTGATATATATCGATGCCTGTACCTGAGATCCTTCCTTGGAAGTAATTTATACTTAGTGTCAATCCCTCTTTCTGCTCGTAAATTCGTACGAATTATTTTCTGCAGACTTTTGACTTTAAAAATATTTAACTCCCCATTTACACTCTGTAGCAATAACGGGATGTACATGATGATAAATGAGTAGAAATGAATGAGAATTTTTTTGCAAAGGAACCGCTTCAGGCTCAAGTTTATGGTAGCTCTCTGGTAGGTACCATTGATAAGAACTGAGTAAAACCCAAATAAAAGTAATGGCTGAACTGTAGACCTACCATTTGCCAATCACACGTATCTCGGCCACACGCATCAGCTCCTTTGATTTTATAAAACGTTCATTTACAAAATAAATTTGTTAATGAAAATTCAATTATAAACTCTAATAAACGAGGCTACGACCAAGTCCAATTTCAAGCAGTATTACATGGCCAAAGTACTAAATTAAATTCATAACAGTTGTAAGCTATAAATATTAAAAATAAATGTAATATTTTGAACAGCATTTAATGATAAATGCTAAATAAGTATTTGTAAATTAACCAGATACTAGAATTGTGAAGTTTTTTTGACTTAATTAACTGAATTCCTAACTTCGGATTATCGGTTTGTTCTCTTCAAGAAGACAATAAATATAGTGAATTTATTTGATTTACGGAGCGCCTGAGCACAACCATTTCACTGCTTACTGTGGCCGCTGCAACGGAATAAAAGGAAAAGAGTCGCCGCGGTAAAGTTAGTATTTTTATTTAAAATGTTCATTAATACGGTATTTAAAACTGATGTTAATAAACACTAGCCCGTGTTGTAAGAAATGTTGAAATTGATGTCCCTCATCGGCAATACATTGCTGGCATCTGGGTAGAAATTTTCCGCATTTAAACTTTTCTTCTGTAAGTATACGCTGATATGAACCACGTTTCTTGTCATTGAAGGATGCTGTTTATCGTAATTTTTTAACAAGTTGGCGAACAGTTTCTCTATCTGAAACATCATTGCTGAAATATTTGCTTGCGAATCGTCTTGCTGCTTCTCTGTAAGAATTCGTTTTCACATATGTATCGCACTTAAAAACCCGCTCTGATTATAGTGGCATAACTAACGAACAATTAGCAGCGCCGAGTTTCTAAGTTATTAACCGGAAATGCGGGGTTGGGGGCGAGCAGAAAGTCTACAACAAATTCAGGTGGGAGTTAGAAATAGAAGAAATGTTTGGAAGAAAGTTATTGGAGATTAATTAATATTGATAGGCAGGGAGTGAAGCTGAGTGCTCTAACAAAGTCTCGCTAGAATTACAATCACAAGTATAAGGGGCATGTTGGAGAGAAGCATATATAAAGATAATGACGAAAGAAGACAGAACAGCCTGCCTGTACCTCGCGAGATGGAAAGCGCAGAAAATGACGGATGACAGAATGAGGCCTATGTGTGGTAAAAAGGAAAACTACAGAATGTGAAGCTACAGAGTGCTGGAAAGCTCAGAATCTCTCCGAAAAGTTTGTCAGGTCGAGAAGGAGTGGGCCGGCATGTCTATTGAATAAGAATAATTAACAGGGCTTATGTAATTTATTAAGAAGATAAGATGGGCAAGAGAAACTCTCTGCATATAGAGGACATAGCATGCAATGGACTTTTCTAGTTGAAGTGTATTTCTAGTTTTTTTTTAGTGTTTATATATGTATTGAATTGTGTGTTTCTCTTGTGTAATAATCTGAAATTATAAATTAATTATATGGCTGGGGGAGGGGTTATTTCCTAAACATTTTAGCGCATGGCTAATGTTTCTATATATGTAATCTTATGTGCATTTTCATTCGTAAATAGGAGCACAAACTGTCTTGCTAGACCTGTTCGCTAGATAAGTAATTAATTTATGTATTTGGTAAGCCATTATTTAAATAAGTACACCTCCTCCTACTACCATTGTTTAGACGAAAATAATAACACTAAGACATTAGGAACTCGGAGGGATAGGGTGCATGCATTATCAAGTATTACAAATGCTTGATTATAATTAATCATATTGTCATATTGTTTATTCGTCCTTCTTCCGGCAATATTATTTGCCACAGAATTTATTACATAAACATATATTCGAATCTCAAATCGTTACAAAATAACACGTATTTCAGAACATCACATTATTATTTGACTTAAATTTACTAAAATTGCATCACTGCTTCTCACGTTTATTTAGTTTGACTTGAATCATAATTTAGCACGACCTATTAAAGAAAAATCACAGATTTGGTAAGTATGTAGGAAGCAATACATTAACGTTCGATCATCATTTTCAATAGGGTCTTATCGAGTATCACTACTAAAGTAAGTTTTATTTCACATTATATTGCAGTTTAACTGAAAGGTTTAAAAAACGAAGCTTCTCAAAGTATGTGTCAAAATGTCTTGGGTCATTACTATCATTATTGTACATTAATGAAGGAAATAGTACGGTTTGAGCATGAGAGGTGAGAGATAAACGGTGTCTTCTGCTGCATATAATGACGCTCAATTTTGAAAGTTTAATACAATTCGGAAGGCTGAATATTCGTGGTTTGAATAACGGCCATAACCCCTGATTCTTCCTTTGCAACCTTGTCCTACACACTGCAGTATGAAAGAACAATTTCTATATATAAATTAACCCCTATATAGTAGATGGTTAAACTAGAAGCACGGGTCAAAAGTGCTCGTAGCATTAAGAAGGAATAAATCTCCCACATCTTAGTGAGGTTTGCGGATATACCTATTAGTCAAATGAGAGAATTTCGTGATTCCGCGCTTGCAGGAGTACAGACAGATAGCTCAGTTGGTTAAAGCGTCAGCAACGAATGCTGAATATCCGTCATCTAATTCTTCCTTTCCAATATGTAATGTGCATAGTTACATGAAAAGCAATAAAATAGGAAAGAAGATGTAAACAACAAAACTCCCGAAGTCAACAGGTTTAAGCAGGCAAACCATTAGTAGAGTTGTACCAAGTCTAACAGCAGAAAAGAAAGTTGGACAAGGTTGACACTTTTATTTGTTACTTAGTTCATTTGTAAATATAGATATTTTGTGTTAGATCTTATAAACCATTCTTAGCATATGCGTTTCGTACAAAAGATATTAATTTAGGCAGTTATTATTGAAACTTCACTTCCCTTTTCGAACATTAAATAAAAAGCGCATCATAAGGTGGTCGCATGGAAATATCGGTATTTGCCAAAACAAGAATGTTACCAAGTTATTTTCTTAGACGAGACGCACATGTTGTGGCGAAAAAAGTTGGAACGACGGCAGTTGTTCATGCTGTCTTCGGGCTCGTATGTCTGGTGAAAAGCTAACTGTAGTCAGAACTGGATTGAGGGTTACATATACTTATTTTTATGTCACTCTGGCTGATTCACATAAAGAGATGAATGTAGAAATATTTAAAGCTTGGTTTCAGAACATGCTCTTAAAAATGTTCCTCCCAAATGCGAGTAAAGCTGGTTACAATTTGCAACTCGAAATCAAGATCTATGCTATGTCTAACAGAAACAATGTTTTTGGTAAAATATGTACTGTTTATATATATAAACAGTACATAATAGATAAAATTGCTAAAACTCGTGGTCATTATATCCTTTATATTGTTCAGCAATATGTGGACTGCGCACATTTGGATAAACAATTAGGGAAGAGAAGACAAAGCTGCAGATTGCGATATTATTCGCCAGGCAGTCTTTGATATGCCGGTGGTTAACCGTTGGATTAGCACGATATACACCCTTATTTGGGCAAAGACCCCAATTGTAATGCAACTTAAGATCAAAAAACTGATAGTTCAGGTGAACTTTCTAAAGGTACGTTTTAAAAAAACAGAGATAAATGAAGTGCAATAAATATAACTCTCCCTGAATACCAAAATGGGTTACATTTGGTATATGTCATGAGAAGAGAAGATATGTGATTTTACGTTTCACAGTTTTCTAAACATTTTCTTACCAAATTGAGAATTCAAAATATTATACATTTCCTGTTTTTCTCTCTCAGATTCGTTGGTGTGGACAGATAGTTATTTTTATATTTACTATTTATAGCATTCCTATTTGACTTTCAATGAGAAACTAGCTTGAGGGGAGTTTAATTGAACAGAGGTATAGTGTTTCACCTATAATGATAACAGAACTATATTATTCTGACTAGCTTTCATCTGCGAAAATATCAAGGTTCATGCCTTGGGCGAACACAGTCTAGCCTGCTGCAGCGTCCATCACTTGTTTGTTTTAATTTTCTGCATCTCCATTATGTGCCGATAATATAGAGCACATAACCGATTTAATATACGGAAGCTACCGTACTTCCCCTGCGGCAAAGGCAGCAAGCGCACGAACATAGCAAATGTCACTTAATATATACTGCTGTCGTCCTGTTGCTCTATTGATTAACAATCGACATTGTTGGACTTTTCCTTTCAAGAGTATAGCCGTTAACATATTATCGCTCTCGATAATTAAATCTTTCTTTCCTTCCCCCTCTAACAGGCAAGCGGATCACAATAAGCAAGAGGAAATAATGTTATTTTAGAAATAATTTAAGGCTGCAAAGCTTTAATAAATATCTTCATAATTATTCTAGCGACGAATTCAGTGATTATATTAAGTTAATCAATGTTGCACACTAAGTTAAAATACACTAATAAGGTTAACCAGACTAAATATAGTGAAAATTTGCAATAATATGACATAGAAAACTTAAAGAAACTTAAAACATTGGATAGATTTACGATTTGCATACACACTCATCTGTGTTTAAAAATAAATAAATTTAGGCACCCGAAAATGTATATTATAGTTTATACGGTTCGCAAGAAAAGATTACATTTCGCTAGGCGTGCATAGATCGTCATAGGCTGCAAATATGAAGCATTGAACCAACTTAAAAGACAGAAGCTGCAAGTAACGGTAGTACTGTAAATACATGCTTAATACTTGGTGGCCTACGAAACATTGACCCGGTTACCGGGTGTTAGCTTCGAGCGTGCATACAGTTGAGGTTAGGGCGAGTCGGATAATGAAATAATACTGACGGAGAGGGGAATGGAAAAGCAAGCTGTGTTTTGTGCAACTCATAGGCAGCGACTAATTTCAAAGAGAGGAAGCGGTTCATGTTGAGATAGTGTCACAATCATGCATGCCTTGCGTGATGCAATTGCATTCTCTGCAGCAAAAAGTTGCAATACCGTATATACGCACGGTTCCATTAAGTAAACGCGGGAGAATTTTGCAGTCAAATTTTCTAATGTTGGTATTCTTGCAAAGATCTGTATACAGGATTTGGTGGAAAAGTGGCATATAACGGGATCAGTGGCACGCGCACACACGCACGTGCTCTTTGTTGGACTTGCTATGGTCGATAGTAAATAGCGCGGAGATTTGTATCATTCAAATATACCAAGCCTCAGAGAACCATTCATTGCAATCTGTCATCCGCCAGGTACCGTTCACACAATTTTCTGACACTGCTGAAGCGGTCCTTGTTATGCTGCTCTCAAGGCATACCCAAATACTTGGTCATAAAGCGCTAAATTTTCATGAATTATGCGGCATAGTGATCCTGCGTTAGTGGTTTTTTTCACGTAAGCTTTCTTGATGTGGGCCACTATATTGCAATTCGTCTTGACTGCACTTACGTTCTTTTTAACTTTTTTGTACTTTAGACTTCAATGTGGGGGCTATTTTGTAGAATTCAGTAAGGCTCACATACCACTTGTTAATGGTAAGCTCTTTATAGCGCATTGAAATTCTTATCATCATCATCATCATCATCATCATCATCATCATCATATCATAACATAACCAGATAAAAGTCGAAGAATATGCTCTTGCCACAAATCCGCAAATTTTGGTATCCTTTATCACCAACTCTAGCATGCAAATGTACCAATAATGACTGCAAATTTACACTGATGCTGTAGGCTAAAAATAGCTGCAGGGACAAACCTCTCGCTTTTAACAGGCACTGGCTTACTGAACGAAATGTACGCATTATAGCAACAACTGCTTGCAATGGTTCGTTTTTTTTTTTTTTTTTTTTTTTTTTGGATGGTGTTTAACGCCCGTTTTACTACTAGGCTCCACAGGCGGTGGACGCTGATGATACATGAGATGAAATGATAAATTGGGAAAGGGATTTTTTAAGGAAGGAAGCGCTCCAGTCCTCGTAAATTTACCATTTATTAGTACCGAGGAAAACCTGGAAAAAAACCTCAAGTCAGGAAGGACGGTCCTGGAGGGATTCGAACCCAAGACCTCCCGCTCATGAGCCCGCGCCTTAACGACCTCTGTCACCTTTGGCGGTGGGTTCATAGTTCAATACATCCCCTCTTGATCATGCTTTTTAAAGTAAAAATGTACTGACGTTTACAGTGTAAATACCCAATATACGTGTTCAATATAATGTTGTAGATATACTGAGAAACTTTAAGCCTTTTAACCTATTAATATAACGTAATGATGAAGAGGGAATACTTATATTCCGTGTGGAGCAGTATTTAATGGGGTTGGATGTAGATTTAGAAAATGATAATTATAATTGTATTATGAATGGATTAATGCCCCACGTTAGTAGTGTCAGATGGAGCGGGGTTTATTATGGAGTGGATTTCGGTTAGGTGTGTATGGTGGATGCGGTTATGTTGTTGACTGCTGGCCGTGGTCTCGTCGTTTCCCCGCTGCTCGCTGTTACGTCTGCTCCAGTTCTGTTGGGTAAGATCTTGGGGCCCTCCGGAGTGTTTTGTGGATCAATTTTGACCCACGGGAACAGGAAACGTTTCGCCGAAAAGATACACTAAGTTGAATTCTTCCAAATAGTTTTTTCACATCTAAAAGTACTGATGTTACTTCCTGACTGGTCGTCGCTGTCTAAAACATTGCCATTAATTTGTTAAACTGATACTCTCTCTGTTTCTTTAATCTCGTACACTTTTCACCAATCTTTTATTCCTATCACTACTGCCTTTACTAATGCCCGTTGTACTGCTGTCTTCTCTTCACTATTAACTGCTAGTTAACTATTCTTCTCACGTCTTCCTACCAACTATCTCTCATATCTCACTGCTCAATATCTATCTCTGTTAACCCCTAACTTCTAACTGCACTTCCCCAAATAATGAATTTCTGATCCTATACTCCTGTTTTTCTATATCATCGCCACGCCTCTCGCTAAATTAAATTCTCTCGTTTATTATTCTATTCCCAGTTATATGTTTACCATTGACTATCTTAAAATATTTATTGTATCGCTAAGTTCTCCTCATTCGTTGATTTTTATTCGATGCCTATTGACTAAAATTATTTTCCCCCTTCTGACCTACACTATATTCCCACAA
This sequence comes from Metallyticus violacea, assembly GCA_030762175.1. Taxonomy (NCBI): domain Eukaryota; kingdom Metazoa; phylum Arthropoda; class Insecta; order Mantodea; family Metallyticidae; genus Metallyticus; species Metallyticus violacea. The sequence continues at coordinate 44,943,203 of CM060835.1, read as the reverse complement.
ACCTGAATTTTCCAATAACAGCCCGTTATAAATTTCGGCACCTTCCGTACATGCTGGATTTCTACAATGACACCTTTCTCCTCCCTTAGTTATAGATTGACAAATGTTCTCATAGATAACGCACCATCTTCCCCACTTACTTTCGCACACTTGCAGCGGCATAACTGTTTGTACTCACGACCTGCCTGTAATAAAACATTTTCGTCTACGTTCTGACATTTCCATTCCCTTTTTAGAATCATGGCTATATCTTATTTGTTCAAACTCTGTCCCATTACGGCCATTTCCTAGTTTGTTCATCTTTACCGATGATTTACCATCCGCCGGCTAGACGCGTGACTGTTAAGTTTTTGTGTTTTCTTACTGCGAATTTCCTTCTTAAATATTCACATGGACAGAAATTCCGTGACCAGACAAAGGGATCTTTTTCCCTTTTGTATATCACAGCCTTGTCTAAGGAAGGGTCAGCGCACGAGCCGTCAGTAAGGGTACAAGGAATATCTCTTGTCTCTTTCTCACACGTTTACCTACATGTGGCTTCAGTCAATGTATACAATGGTTCTTGTAAATTACAGTTATCTGCCAAATGACATACATATAAGCACAAGCCTCAAAATATAACAAACCCAGTTAAACCTATCTCTTTATAGATAAATATTTAATTATACATACATAATAAATATTCTTATCAAATCAACACTTTTATAAATATAAAAGTATATAATTCTGCACCCTCAATTTATTAATTTAATAAAGGTAGCCCTAATTTCGGCTGCCCGTGTTTTATTTTACACATTTTGTAAACAAGAACCTTGATAAATGTTATTCATCATATTAATATTAAAGCATACCTTTTACATGAGAATAATAAGTAAACAAATTACATTGAAAGCACAGAGAGACGAAAAGAAAAAGAAAGGAGCAAAAAGAGGAGAAGGAAAGTCTGTACTCTTCTGAAAAAGTGGAGATTGAGCACAGTTTTGTGTTTTTTTTTTATTTCTCTCAGCATTTTCGATATTGAGAAGACATTGACAAAAGGAAAGTAAATAAAAAGCACTCAGGTGGAAGATAACTTAATAAAAATAGGTATCTTGAACTTCACTTTAAACATGAGCTTCTCTAATAGTATTGTAAATAAAGAACGAAAAGTTTCTGTACGAATGACACTCCACTAAAAGGGAAGAGAAATGCTTTGCGTGACTTTCATCTGAGAGAAATAGTTGTTCCTACAGCAGGTATTGGCAATCATTTCCAACCAAAATTACAATAACATCAATATTTATATCTACATATATAAATAAATTGGAGTATTGTAATTTTTCTATAACGAAAACAGATTAATTTGGCTTTATCAGAACTGCAGCAGACACTGCAATTAAAACTGGAACATCAGAAAAAGTTAATAAAGTGCTTATAGTAGTATGTAGGTTATTTAAGTTAATTACAGCAGAACTAATTACGAGTAGCTATTGTTAGGATAACCAAACCTATAAATATTCTTGAGACACTCTCGGAATGAAGTTTTGAGGCTAATTGTAACATTTTCTCTTGCTTTCATTTGGTATGAGAGATTTTTTTTGATTGTTTTATTTATGGACGCTCTTTAACATCTCAGGTCATCAGCGTCCCATTCAATTCAGGGCGTAAAACGGCCGACAAATTTTGCTCAGAGACCTCTTCTTTCAGGTTTGAGGTTCTTTTTCATGCCATAAATGTAGACACGGAACCCACGGCTTTACTTTCCTTCCGAAGGAAGCCATACTAGGATTTTTACGCCCACTCCTGGCCGGGTTCGAACCCGCGATCTTGGGTTTAGGAGGCAAGTATGGTAACCACTACACTACCAGGACCAACGTATTAGAGGTGGTAGATATTCCTATATTACACATTTACCAAAGAAAATATACTCTCTCCTTTTTCTACGCGGTTTAAAAGTTATTTCGTATCTATTATTAACACATTCAGATTTTGTTCAATCGAAGAACCCATGTTTCATAGTGTAAACAACATACCACAACGTAAAACAATATGACAGGAAGCCTTATGTAATTTTGTGAAACTGAAAATGTTGTTTTGCGTTAATTGAAGTCATATAATACAGAAAGCAGTAGCGCCTCATGGTACACATTATGGCACGTATGAGAAATGCAATCACTTAAACCCGATAAACATTTTGTGGAAATGAGAGTTTTATGCATGATTCTAATTGTGAGAAACAGAGAGAGGGAGAGAGCTGTTAATCTATGTAACGATGTTGGCCAGGCTTACTGAAATCGGATAATTAACAATAAAAAGGAAAATTTTCTGGGTATTTCCGAAAAACGTCTATAGTAGGTAGATTTAAACATTGTCTTGCAATCTGTTAAAATTCCATTAAAGTTATTCCTGGCAGTTGGTAATTTTTCTCTGTTAGAGTAAGATAAAAATGGTCTATTATATGCTGAGTGAGCTGGCTTGGACAGAAACGCTTGAAACTTCCATTGGAAGGTCCCTTGGTGTGTGCTGTGTAATGATGAATTGAACTATGGAAAGGTTTGCCCCATGTTTGGTATGGAAGCGGCCCTTCTCGAACACCTTGGAGGGGAGCTAGGCCGACTTGGGGTATTCAATCTGGTAACAGTGTTAGGGACCCTCCGTACCTCAGCGTTCCGAATCCTGGCCTCCATGTTTCTCCTTCACATCATCCTTTCCTTCCGGAGATGCACCCATTGAGGATGTACGGGATATGTGCTTCGTCTTAATCATCCAAACTAATCTATTATATATTTTAAAATAATTAAATTAAAATTCAAATGAAGAAAATGTGGTTCCCAATGACACGTTTAGATAATCAATGTTCTGCTGTATTACATTTTTCTTGAGATGTAATAAAGTTAAAAATTGTACTTTTGTAATGTACTTTTTCAGGCTTTTGTTAATACTTATATACATTATAAAAACAGCACATTCCACTCCAAATTTAATATAAATTTACTTTTCTTTAGCATTGATTTACCTTTTTTTTTTTTTTTTGTGTTAACGGAATGACGAATTACTACAACGATAATTATCATTACTTACATATTAGGGTGTTACTCCTTGCTTTTAAAATCTTCTCATTTTGAAGAGTAAATCTAAAATAATTGCACCTGCATTTGCTAATATACAGAATTGTCAGAATAGATTTAGAAAGCTCACCGCGATATGAAAACCTGTCTCAAAACGAGCATAATATTTAAGAAGTTAGGACTTATAAGGCTATTCGTTTTCATAAACTTTATTTTCTCTTCCATCGTATCTCCTATATATCTAGAATGTGTTTCTGTGCACAATTGCACACTTTCGCATCTTCAATGGCGCTTCAGGATCAAGCTCTACGCGTTAACAGATCGAACTGTTTGCATCCCTTGCACTTTTAGCTGGTATGAAAGTAGCTCCGGCCGTTATTCAAACTCAACTCCGTTGCTCTTCGCATCGAATTGAGAATTTACAAAGTCATCATTGTATGTTGTATGCAAGCGTGTGGGGCTACTCAGTTCCATCTCACATTGCCTATTTGCAGAAGGCACAGACAGAATATTCGACATCGTCTATATGCTTCCCTCTATTTTTCTTCGTGAAAGTTCCGGTCTCTAGTATATCGTTGACATCAAATCGGAGATTGGCGCGGAAAGAGTATACGCTCTTCGCCAGTGACCCCAACAGACTCATGAGCGCTCTTGGCGATTATAACGCAAGTGCTTCTTCATCTCTGTCTAAGGTATTGAATGAAATGACAGTAGGGAGCGTAAAGAAACCCCGCCTCTGCAGGCCGCAGAGTACAAATGTTCGATTAATCAGTCCTTGGAATCACGGAAGTGAACCTCTGTCGAAGCTCCTCTAGTTGACTGACCATTTGGAATCGCAGTTTAGTGGAAAGTTGCATATCAATGAGGGAGGAGTCAGCAACGATTTTTAAAAAATAATGATATCTGTTCACAGAAAAGTATTCAGCAGTATTTTAGAAGAATGAATTAATCCAAATATTACATTTACTGTCTTTACTGTCCATTGGCTGGCGACGATTTGCAACGTTCAAGAAAGGTAAGTCTACAATCTCGTGGGTATGTGAATAACCTGAACTACTAGGGACAAAGACACAAGTTGCGACCTATCAACATACGAGACAATATGCCATTCTGTTGGTTATGTGGCGAATTTCTGCTCCCCTCCGCTACTTCACTCCTATAGATCAACTTTGCTAGGGAGCGCACGTGTCAATATTTTTAACCAGATAATAAATATTGTTACATTTCATAGCTACCTGGCAACATGGTACGACACTTGGTTCCTTTACAAATATTACCTAGCTCTACGGGGTTTCACTATCTAAATAAGAAGCTTGTCAATAAATATGAATGAGAATTTGTTAAATTATAGCTCTTGTTTTTACATTAAATCACATTATGAATTGCATTAATTTCTTCCAGATTATCAAAGAGTGAGCATACACGACTGATTTTACAATACTGAATAACAGGACCGTTTAGTTGTAAAGCGATTATATTTTTTTGTGCATAACTTTACTAGCAGGTAGCACAAATGCTTTGCATTCTATTCTCCTATAAATAATATTATTTTCTTCTTCTTTGCTAACCAAGCTGTAATAGCTTTAATCTTTCAGAATATTAATTATGTCTTTTTTATATTCAAAGAATATGCATTTCAATGTCAGTATAATAGTTTGGAAGCAAAATAAAGCAGCATTGAGCTTTATGGGAAGTAACTTTATTGTTAGTTCCTGTCTTTGTATGCATTTGAAGAAGTGGAGATAGGTAATGCGTAAATAATAAATAATTAAGTTGACCAAAAAAGTTCTGAATATTTTCTCATGATGCTAAATTTCAAGCTTTGGTTTCAATTAAATGTGCAACATATAAAGTCAAGGCAGGAACAAATTGTTTACGACTGTTAGGTAGGTCCAACCTCAGGAGCCGATGCAAATGAACAGCGGTAAGATGGAGGATGAGCCCAGACTATTATATTTTGGCTCAGAGAAACTAGTTCAGCTGCTATGTTAAGTGATGGTCTCATTCTGTGACTACAGGCAGATTAGTTTTCTTCCGACACTTTCGAAGCTCTGGAACGTATTGTCCAAAAATAACCAACTGAATTTCTCGATGTGCATAATCTTTTAGACAACTTTCAAACAGGCGAAATGACTGCTTTAACTTTGATACCATTGGAGGTTTTGACTTTCTAAATTAAGACACATGTGCATCTTTCTGAACATTTAACTGAATAGACCATTATACGGGCCAAAAAATATGACATGGCTTCAAGAATTGGCCACTAAACAAGAATCTGTTTCTTGCACTTAGCAGTTAAGCAGTGAAGGAAAACGGTCGTGATGATTTGGTGCCGTGTACACCTTGACAACCGCGAAGATTGTGCGTCTCACATGATAATCGGTTTTTTACTTGGCATTGTGTGAAGGTAGGTGTCTCCCCAAGGAACTGTGCTAGGTTCATTATTATTGACCATTTGTATATTGCCTTCAAACATTGCCAATCTCACGTATAATCAATCTTCAAATTTACATACACTTTCGGCCTATAGTTTCAGCCTGCACTGCTCAATGACTATATATATATATCCCGCAATTAACGACAATCTCGAAACAAAATATAATAGGTCAAGAAAACTCGGATCAAATCTAAATCCACATAAAACCCAAGTCAACAAAGAGCATTGTCTTTCATCAGTAAGACCACCTCCAACCAATTGCCTCAATAACAAAACCACTTGTTTTAGTGATACATCAAAAACTCTTTGTATTTACTTCGACTCCAATATGAATTGAAATCCCTAAGTAAGATTTATAGAAACATCTTCTCAATTCAACATACATTCTTTAAAAAGGTTGAAACATTTCCTTCTTGTAAAAATGAATCCTAATGCAGATTCTTGTGAAGGTTATTTTGAATACTACGACGCTTTACATAGCGATATAATTGCGGAACTTGCTAAGAAACTTCAGCGTTTTCATAACACATGCATTATCTTTATTTTTAATGTTCACCTCATGATCATGTCGCTGAATATTTTCAACACCTTTATTGGCTTTATTTAAAGAATTGCTGCACACTCTTGTTTGCTTATCAAATGGTAACTTCACACCTAAGTTTCTCATCTCTCTCTTTGACTTCCCAGCATAATCGTGATTACTTCATAACCACATCCAATCATATCGCCATATCATCAGACATCTCTATACTGGACCTCTTTCTTAGTAACCATTGCTCTGTCTTTAAATTCATTGCCACAAGATATCACGGGTAATCGAAGTCTAATTACCTTTAAATGTAGGTATGCTATTTAGGTATTTAATTAGTAAGTAGAACTAAGCGGCTCATTTAACTTTATTTTCGTCTTCACCTTGTGTGTGAGAGCTGAGTACCCGATGAACCAGACAGCTGGATGGGGGAGTTGGACATGTTCTAGCTAACCAGAAGGCAAGAGGCGAGGGAAAACGACTCTCAAGTGATAATGAAGCCAACGCATTTAGGAGAAGGACACTGGAGGCATGCTCCCATCCTCTAGGTTGAGTGTTATGTAGAAAGCTGGTATTCTGTTCATGTAAAATACATATATTCATAAGCTGCGATTAAATTAACGCAGCCTGATTACAGCAAAGAAAGAGATAAAAAATTGGAATAAGAACAAATTAGAATAGGAACTTGGAATGTAAGAGATATGCACCACAAAATAGATGAAATAGAAGATTAAGTTAAAGTCAAAAATAAAGATATTGCAGTAATAACGGACCCGAAAAAGAAACAAATAGGCAGCTGTGACCTGAAACATTAGACATTGTTCCAAAGTGTAGTTTATATAACCAAAATAGTGCAGCTGCAGTTAAATTTTGGTATACGATAAACTTACTGCTCTACCCTCATATGAATGAATAAACGAAATAACAAGGAAAATAAGATTCAAGACACCAAGAGGTAACTTCACGGTGTATGTACATCAGAAGAAGTAAAAGGAAAAGTCAGAAGATTTCTCTAAAAACTACGAGAAGTATTAGATGACTACATTCCGATAGCAGAGTATTTAAATGCTCGCATAGGAAACAAACCGGTACAAAATGTGTCTGGGAATAATGGTGAAGGAGTCCTAAATCATATGGCATATGCAACTAAATTTCGCCAGTTTTGATGGCCTTAGAACAACGAGTACATTTTTCAGACACAAAGAGAAACATAAATATATCTGAAACGCCAGCGGATCATATTCAATTATAGATATGCAATAGTAAACGAGAAAATGAAAAAGTTAATATAATACACAAGAGTATTCCGAGAATGTAATGTTCATATTGACCACTGGTGAAGGCCAAAATCAATCTAAGAAAAAATAGTATGGACTGTGGAATAGAAAAATAACAAATATTGACAATCAATACAAAACACGATTTAAAATATGATTCAGTAAAATTTCTGAATAAGCGAAGGTTAACGAGTTATGCAGAAAACAAACTTGAAACGGAAATTGAAGAAGAATGGAAAAGTTTCGTGCAATGACTGTTGCACGAAACAGCTAAAGAAGTACTAGAAACAAAGAAGACAACAAGAAAGAAAACCGTTTCAAAACACAACATTTAACACTAAATAATTGTAGCAAAATAAAAATTATATTGATAAATACACAGCATTCGAACAAGAACAATAAAACAAGAGCTGAAGTGAAAATATATACCAGACAAGACCGTAATTAGAAGTTGCTGGGAGAAATCCACATGAAAGACAAGATCAGAGAAAGATAATATTGAAGGGGGAAACTATATTAAAAACTAAAGTATTTCTGGTGACCAGATATTATTTGCTAAATCTGAGTATAAGTTACAGAAAATGACACATTATGATGGCAAAAGAATTTAATATGCATATGTCAGTTTCAGAAAATTTCAAAGTGATGACTTTTATAGGTGCATACCCGTCCGCTCGAAAATAGTTTTAGAAAACAAAATCTTAGAATGAGCGTCGCATTCAACTTTCTTGGATGTAAAATAATATATGAAATAGATGTAAAAATGAACATATTTAACAATATAACAGGAACAATAAAGGCCGGACCGTATAGTCGAATTGTATAGAACTATGGCAATTCCGTCATTTACTAATGGATCTGACACGTGGACATTGAATAAACAACATTACATAGAACCCAAGCTTCCTTATACCGATAGTACGTTATACAAAGAAGGATAAGATAAGAAGGAGAATTTCGAAAAGAATTTAAAATTAAAGAGTTAAATATAATAATTTAAAACTAGAAACTCGGAAAGAAATGGACAGAATGCCAGATAAAAGCAGCTTTTCATTATGATCCAAATGGAAGGTGAAATCTAGGAAGGTAATTATTATTCTTAGAATGCTAAAGTATGTAAGCTGTCCAATATGTCATCTTAACATATCTCTGGTATATATTATTATATTTGTTTTGCCTGTACTGTATCACCCTTAGACTGTTCATACATAATCTTCATCTTAATATCTGCTTTTCTTCTCTGTATTTCTCATCAAATGTTGCTCCGAGGACAGTAATTCTGAATGTTTGCCGATCTAGAAATTGCACTAGTTTTTTTTTTTTATTTTTTTAGGAGTTCTATCATAACGGAATTCAGTCTTCTATCACTTTAGCACACCGCCACGGGTGGCCGAGGTCGTTAAGGCACGGACTCGTGAACGGGAGTGTCTGGAGTTAGATTCCCACCAGGACCGTCCTCCCTGACAGGTTTTTTCTAGGTTTTCCTCAATCCTCAAAAATGGCAAATGCCGGAGAGGTACCCTAAACTTAGGCCTGGAACGCTTCCTTCCTTTAAAAAAAAAAACACCTTTCCCAATTTATCATTGCATTTCATGTATCATCAGTGCCCATCGCCTGTAGTGCCCCAGTAGTAAAAATAGGCGTTAAACATTATTAAAAAAACACTTTAGCACTAGGATCTCGATGGCGATGATTACTATATTTGACTTGCTGATTGCAAAAACACCGTAAGTCACATTACATTAATTTTAGAAAAGACAAATAAACATTATAACTGTTATACGAATTGATGGAATAAAATGAAATTTAAATTAAGTAATACCTCACAAGTTAAATTGTTAACACATGTCATCAAACTTAATATATTTTAAGCAGTATTAAATTTTTTTCTGATTTAGGCTTAGGTTGTTCTTGCAATCAGTATTTATACGAAAGACACTACGAAAACTTTGAGATGAGGAAAAGTAAATGTGGCATTTAGTAGCCCCTCTCTACGAGTAAAACGGTATTTTCCACTCCTGCATTCCAGAATGTGAGTGTTAACAGCCCCTCCCGTGCACAGGCAGCCAGTCGTTACGATGGAGCTGGAGATTCTTTATATCAAGAGTGGTTTAAATGAGCCCCAAAGTCTTGAGCACTTGCAACAAGCTTTTGGAGACCTTGCTCCATGTAGGACAACAGTTTTCCGCTGGTTTGCGAAATTTAAAAGGGGCCGAACTTCACTGCAAGATGAGAGAAGTGAGCGTCTGGAACGGCAGTGACTGAAGAAAACTTTGTCTCGGCGGAAATATTCGCGTAACATTTAAAGGACATTGAGGTAGCCTTCCAGTTGGATCGCCAGCAGTATCAAAAGTCCTGTACCTCGATGTCAGTATAAGAAGGGTTTCCTCCCTTTGAGTGTCTTACATTGTGACAGGCACAAAGCGCACCCACATCGGATGATGAGAAGAAATGCTGCGGAGATTGGACGGAGGAAGCTGAAGGTGTAATCACGGGTGATGAAATACGGATTTACCAGTTTAACCGGGAAACCAAACGACAGTCCACAGTTTGGATCTTTCGAGATGATGACGCACCAACGAAAGTGAAGAGGGACCGAAGTGTTGCGAAGAAAATTCCTCTGGAGAGCAAAGGACGTTACTGCTCAGCGGTGTATCCATAATTGCCTGTTTCACCACGACAACGCCTGCAGTCACATTACTAAAATTACCACCCAGTTCCTGGAGTCCGCACAGGTTACACTCGTTCTCCCTATAGTCCTGACCTGCCTTCCTAGTGGTAAAAAGCAATTTTCCAACCCTGAAGAGCCTGCATATAAAAATGAACTTTTCACCTTAGAGGGAAATGAGTGGCACGGTTGATAAGTCGTTTATGAGGATGAGAAAGCGCATTACATTGTGATAGAGAGTACTTTGAAAATATTCACTGTCAAAGTAAGTTTACACTCTTCCAATTGCACTTGTCTCAAGCCTTTCGTAGTGACCCTCGTATAAAATATATTTTACATTAAGGAGACCGACCTGTGAAAAATATCAAAACCAGCCAAAATCCTTTTTTTTCATATTGATTAAATGAATTTTTTTCTAGATTATATAGCCAAGCTATTTTGTCTTTAAAGGCTTGTCACATGATTTTATATCACCCTACTTTTCTTGTACATATGCAAATTTCAATTGCTCCTTGTGGTGCTAAATTTCACCGATTAGTTGTAATTTTAAATAAAAACTCTTGAAACATGGTTAATAAAAGTTTATACAAGAAAATTTAAATAGACGAAGAAATATATATTTGCTAATATTCCGTTTATATTTAAAATTACAGCAAAGTAAAAGCGAAAATTGTTTTCTAAAATAATACTTTATTCAAATAAAATTATCTAAACAGTTTGTCTTTCTTGTGTATTTGGAACACACATCTTCATTTTTTCCCCAAAATGTTGAAAACTGCACCGTAAGGAACATTTTATTAAAGGGCATATTAAGTCACAAAAATTTGTTTTCTTAGGAAGTATTTTGGCTGAAATTGTATGGTTAAGTTTTATTACACGTCATTAATGTAAGGTAAAATAATGAAGTTAATTGGTTAAGAAATGTTAATTTTTAGGTTTTCTCAGGTCTGTCCCCCTAAAGTAAATTATCAGTGATTACATATTAATACACTATTCCCGCATTTCAGGGAAATTTTTGCAATCAATAGATTAAAGAACAAAGCAATTTCACATCTAAAAATAATTAGTAGTGACTGTTTAAAAGATTCGTATATTATTTCTGTTTCTAGTAGGTTTCGCAATCAATAGACAACAATAGTAACATTTTTACATTAGAAACAAATTATACGCACTTTCTCATAGATTATTACACTATTCCTGTGTTTCTGGCAGGTCCATGATAGGTTGATATTTTTCCAGAATAATGATACACATTCATTATTAGGGAGCATATTGTAAATGCTTTTTAATGCCCTCCGTTTTATATGTTGCAATAGGCACCTTCCCATCCTTGGAAAACCTTCTCATTTGGCAACTGTTGTTTTATCTTGTGACCAACTTTCAAGATGTATTATTATTATTATTATTATTATTATTATTATTATTATTATTTATTTTTAAGTTCATTGGTGAATTCTGCAGCTTCCACAACTCCTGGTGTCACGCATTGCAGTAAAAATGGTGAAGAGTTGAAATTTTCAGAGATGTCTTGTTTGCCCTTAAAATATTCCTTATTGACGTCTGAATAGAAAAGAAAGCCTTCTTATAAATTGTTGAATATCACTTCGTTTACTTAATTCCCGGCTAATACCAACAATGCTTCTATTTTCATGTTATATATACATTATTACGGTGCAATCAGTTGAGAACAAAAATAACTGAAGTCATCAACTTCGGGTGTTTTCACGCTCAATTAGAATTAAAAACCGTTTTTTTAGGTAGCAAAATGTGACTTCCGTTCATTTTGTGCTCAATATGAAGCATTATGTCACTTTTTTATTACCAAAAGTGAGTTTATGTAGTTTTTGTAACCAGCGGTTTATTTCGCACTAAAGTTTTTTGTTCCTATATAGTGCTTTGAAATGTTTGAACTTTTTTGGTCATCTTGTAGTTTAAATATTAACAAACAGTATAAAAAGTCATAAAGCAAAACATGTATGGATACTTGTATTTTGTAATTAATGTTTTATTTATTTTACAGCCCAACAAACTAAGGGATAGAGAGCTATCGTATAATATAAATTCATTTTATATGTATATACCAAATGTAATTCTGTTAGTTTTTTTTCCCATTTGGATTTGCTAAAATTATTCTTTCTGAAATAATCGCTCATGCAATTACTTTTAATTTTATCCCCCAACACAGATGCAGAACGCTGAAGAGTGAATAATGAAGCGTGTGTTGTTATTGCGTAGTTAAGTGCCTACTCTTTTGTAGAACTTCAGGTTAATTTCTTTTAATTTCTTGTATTACATTTTCTCTACATAGAAACACATGTATACATAGATGCTTCCTCTTGCTACAAAACACTAACTAGGAACACAACTATCAAAGGTCGTTGTTTCGACAAAGAAAAAGAAAAGTGAAAGGGGAAGATTTTAAAACATTGCCTAATCTCCGGGGGGAATGGTGCCACCTTAAGAGCACATTATTATGTGTATTCACCATTAATCAATTAAAAATAATTAAAATAATTTACAATAGGAGAAACATTCCGTCCATTTTGGCAATATTAACCATCCAAAACATCTGAAATTAGTGAAAATAAAGCAAATTCCGAAATAATTAACTGACTACATATACAGAGGTGCCAAAAAATCTATACACTCTTTAAGTAAAAAAAAAAAAAAAAAAAAAAAAAAAAAAAAAAAAAAACTGTATTAACATAAAACCGAATTCACACAAACAGAAAATGACGAACACTAACCATCTTAGACTTTTACAGTTACAACAGTTGCTCAAAATGCCCGCCATTGGCGTCGACATTTCTGAGTACGTTGAACTACTGATTGAGCATCGTTTGGGAAAGTGTCCTCGGCAATTGCACCACATGCCGTTTCAATTTCTTCACGAAGTGCTGCCAGTCTAGCTGCTTTTCTATGGTATATAACATTCTTAAGAGTTCCCCATAGGTAGAAGTCCAGCGGAGTTAGATCGGGAGAACGCGGTGGAAACTCAATTGTACCACTTCGTCCTATCCATTGCCTTGGAAGATTGTCATCAAGGTACGCACCTACATCTCGGTAGTAATGTGGTGGTGCACTGTCCTGTCGCACACAGTATCATGAGTCTCAATTTTTTTTTTCGAATGCGTGTAATTATTACTTACGTTGGCGGTTGTGTTCTGTACACACATCTCCATTGTCTTTGAACTTCAACAACATTCTCGGTTTTCCAATACCACTTCAAAATTGCTTTCAGCTGTTCAGACGATAATCTTGGCTCCATTTTGTTGTAGCAACGCTAGCATAACGTAATGTGAGCTCACATCTGTTTACAGAACAGCATACGACAATCTTGACTTCATTTGTTAATTCTTGATTTACCTGTCACGTAGCAATGTTATCATAATGTATGTGAGTCACACCTGTTTACAGAATATCATACTACACATTACTGTTGTTTTTGGTCCAAATTTGAAATATATTAAATAGATATCTACTGTGCAAGTCCTTATACATTTTTGACATCCTCGGTATATATATTCCAAAATTTTATTTAGGCTCTTACCTCCAAGCTTCATGAAATTAATTGGAGGATGCATTTTTAGAAAGCTACAGACCCAGTTGGTCTTACCATCTTGTATTGTAATTGAATTTGTACGTGCTTCTGTTTACTTGTGTTAATTCAAATGCCAGTCGACGGTTCCCTATGGTAAAAATTATATAAAATTTACACATTCTGCAATCTTTACTTGATCATTAGAAAACATCGACTTTCCACGCACTCTTTGCTCGCTAAAGTTATTAATCATTATGCTATCCATAAGATATGTTCTTGGTATATTGTATTTTTCTTAGCTGCATTGCTCTCTACAGCAGTCGCATTCTTGAGATCTCCTTCTGACCACTTGGCCTTGTTCTTTGTCATCTGCAAATTGGCGAAGGCCAAATAGCAAGCATAAGCTCCAGCTTGAGGGAATGCCGCCATGGGTGCCCCAGACAGCATGGTCAGATTTCGTATCCCTCTAGCATCAAAAGTTGCTACCTAATACTACCCCTTAAAGATGCTGCTAAGCATACAACTCTCGGTGTTTTCAGTTTTATTCACTAGGGTTCACGCGTGTACAGCAGTGTCTAGAATGCGCACAACTTAATTTTTTTTGAAGTGCCATTCCACCACTCTCCCCTAAATATATTTTGTACGTTAGGGTATACCTCACTACATATCTCTATGATTTTTAAATACCCTCCAAAGGGGATAAATGGGAGTGGTCTCTCTCTATCTGGAAAGAATTCCCATTAAAAGGGATTTGTCTTTTTTATTAATTCAAAAGATAGACAATCCTTTCACAAAAGGCTTCTTGAGGTTCATACCTGAAAGTGACATAAATTAAAAGCTACATTGTTGTCAGTTTAGCCTCCAAGGAAACTCTTCTCTCCTCCTGTATTTAGAGGAAAAGAAAGTGTTGATGAATGGAAAGATGCTACAAATGTAGTTGAATCACTCCAAATGCAGTATTTTCAATGTTTTCTTCTATTGTAGTCATCCGAGTATTTTCACTTCATTAATACCATATCCCAAAGCACTGAGGAGAAAGTTCCAGCTATTATAGTGATTTAGAAAATAAGTTACACTTAATTATTCCGGGGAAGAAACTTATTGTTCAGCCATTACAATGCAACAAGGCAGGCGAACACAGAGTCAAAATATCGTTTTTATAATTGCATTGTTTCACTTTTAAGTGGCGGACAGCAATACAGAGTCGTCATGATATAACGGCAGCGATCAATATTGCATTGCGATCCTTTGCTGCTGTGCTTTGCGGGCATAGTATGCAATACAGTATCACACAGATAAAACACATTTTTCTGCATAATTCATCAGTCTGTAAACACTTGTCTGAATGTTTCACTAATTCTTCGATTTCCTGACGAAAAAAATTGTCTATAGCATTTTTGTAGAACATGCATTATTCTTATTATACGAAATTTGGAAGAGTTCCAGATAGAATCATGAGTTGACATTAGTCGCAGATTATAGGAGAAGCGATGGTTGTGTGAGAGGCATAAGATAAAAATGATGGCTTCTAATATTCGTTAAGTGCTGTGATTAGTAATAGAAACCGCGTAGGAATAAAGTGTGAGAAACGCTGAAAGCGATAATATATATATATAATAAAGTAAAATAAAAATAAAAATAAAAATAAAAATAAAGTGATACTATTAACAGTGTAACAAATTAACAGTAATTATAATAGTAGTAAAGGATAAAACACAAAGAAAAAGTCACACTTGAGATCGCTATATTTCGGACTCGTGGAGTCCTTCTGTGGCAAGAAGACAAGTCGTGTGTGTGCGTGTGTGTGCGAGAGAGAGGGAGAGAGAGAAACAAAACATCAGGAAAATATACTCCACGGCTTTGTTGGCACGCTTTCACCCTGTTGGCAAAATTTTAAACTACTTTAGAGCAAAGTTTCGGCTGAATTTTATTTATGAACGTCTAATTTCTGCCTTGATTTGAGAAATGGTTCGTGGATTGTCCACATAAACACAAGATTTTACATAGCCCCACAAAATAGTCACATTGTGTCAAATCACACGATTTCGGTGGTTAATTTTGATCGCCGTTGCGAGAGCGGCAGATGGTCCTTCGGCGTCAGTTGTTATATTGGTTCGATGTTAATGTATGCATATACGGACCTTTAATGAAAATTCGCTGCTAACTGCTTCTCGGAATGGTTAATTGTTGAGAATAGCGGCGAATCCACTTAATTGAGTTCGTAGCAACATTCTGTCTGACGAGGGTAACATTCTCTACAGATCTCTGTCGATCTTGTATCTTAAAATTTCCTTACCAGTCTCTACACTCTTGAACGTTAGGTGCATTTCGCCTACCAAAATTTTCATTAATCTTCGAACGGTCTCTGCATTACTTTACCATTCTTAAAATGCATTTTCAGAATATGGATGTGTTGGTCCTTCGGGTATCGCTCCATTTTTAACTGATGTCAATGCATGCAAATGACAATCGTTAATGGCAATACAAATAGATGAGAGTCTGTTAAATTTCAGATCCGCAACCTAACAAACCGACAGAGGCGCTCAATTGAAAAATTGCGTTCATTATGGGGCACCGAGAGTATGCTGCGCAGAGTTAAACTAAAAACGCTGAGCCAGAACCGTCTGTAAGTACAAACCTGAAACTGGAATTCAAGAAGGTAGCCTGACGTGGTAGAAAAGATTGTAAATAACCCTAGCCAATAACATCTCTCTCCCGAGAAAAACTATCGTGGGACAATAATAAGCTACTTTAACTATTTGTACATCATAACGGTAGACACAATAATTAATGCAAAACAGGCAATTAAGGTATTTGCATATATACTTAAACAGCAGTATCAATGCATAGTGTTCTAAAATTGTATTACGTTGTAGGCCTACATGTAATATTATATAAATAAATTACTTAAAATCATTAATACAAAACAGCGGTCAAGATATTTGCTTGCATATAATAACTTAGTAATAATACCAATTTAGCATTTCTAAACTAAATAGTATACGCACTATTACGTAAATTACTTAAAAGTATTAACAGCCTATATGAGTATGTTGGCTGTAGAATCTTGAGAACCTTTCTTGGATGTATGAGGTAAGGTGTCCCAGAAAAATAATGTTCATGCCCAAGACAAGTTGTTTTTATGTACATCTTGGCTGTGGTGGGTATAAGAAATTATAACTGTTCCATTACAGCATTAGTGTTTGCATATATTATCATAAAATTGTAATTTTATAATCAATTAAATAAATCGGAAAGATTACTTGCGTTTTCTCTTCTAAAACTGCTAGATGACTTGACAAGTAGTCAAATTTGGTCCAGTTATCACAAGTTACTTACTCAAACTCTTTATTAGGAAGATTTACATTGTTGCGAAACAAGTGGATTGATAAACAAGATATGATTTTAATGGACTCGGTAACCTTTGGTACTTCATTAATGCACTTACCTGTTTTTCGAAATAATATATAACCACTTTTTAGCAATTGAATTTTTCTATCTTTGACCTAACTTAGAAATTCAACAAATCCACCTGTTTTGTGTCTCTTGTTCCATTCCTCAAATTGCTGCTTTTCAAGGCAAAGAACTTTATTTAAACGCCCAATTGGATCTTTTCTTTTAGGGATACATGTTTTGATAAATATGATTGTTAATTGTGGAAATGACACCCTCATTCAATTTAATTCTTTTTATTGGTGCAATTACATAGGACCACCATAACACTGAAATTCATTTTGTGTGATAATGAATTGAAGAAACAATGTTATGTGCACATGGCTGAATGTTTTAGGAATAAAATAATCCCGATTTATTCTTTCTATGCTATTTTTACCTTAAATATTTTTCCTTGGTGGATAAAAATATAGACACTAATGTTTTGTACTTATAATAAATTGGATTTGTACCTAGGAACACCTGTTTTAGGTTAGTACAGCGCACATTATACAAGACTGCGGTATTAATTTAAACAATGGATACTTTGATATAATCGGCATCTTAAACAGAGGACTGTCAGAATAGAATCACTCATAGCTAAATTAAAATTACTGAAACGGTAAGAAAACACAAGTACATGACAATATACACACTCTCGCTGCCACTTTTTTTGTTTAATCTTGAATCTTCGTAGACAGTTCTAGCTGAGGTTTAGACGATGTAGTTCAATTGACAACGTGAGTCATGTGTGCGTCCAGAAATATCGAAAGCTAGTTTCGAGAATTTGCGATTAATCTCGCAACATTATTAGAATATTCCACAAGATTCCGCTAGGTGGCATATTGAAAACTGTGGCGTTCAGAGCCTGCACAAGTTGGTATTGGTAATCCGGGCTACTGAACGCATCTATTAGTCACCAATGCAATTAAAACCAACCTTTCCACATTTTTGAAAGTTTTTAAAGTTTCGATTCGAAAAATTCCGTAACAAACTGAAACGAAGATTGGATATATCGAATCGAATGTCCAATCCGAATGTGTAATTCCGGCACGTATCTTTCCGATGTGCTTTCATTATATCTGCTCCTTATGGGACTTTTTTGTATTAAATTACTGATATTTAAGGATCAAGATAAGAAACCTGAATTTTAACTACTGTACATTAAATAAAAATGTTCCAATACAGTTCTCGAATGGTGCTAGGCCCTTAAAAGGCCTAGTCACTACAATTCAACTTTATTATATTAATATTTATCTTATTTTTCGCTTGGCAAACCTTGAAACTTCGCCTTATACCACCCACCACTGCTGCAAAATGATATTAAAGAGTAATGTGACACTTTAGAGGAGGAGCAAATATCTTTAATGCAGAAAAATGTACCTTCCTGTATTTCGGGAATTACAAACAGCTTTATTTACCATAAACGACCAGTTTTTAATATAATCAGTCTTATCACCTTGCGTTAAGATGTCCAACACCTGATCTAAGTAGAAACATTACGTCAGCGCTGAATGTGCAAGACTTTGCCGTTGTTTTAAACAATCTCTGTTCACTGGAAATCTACACACTTACCGCTGGAGAGCTGCTTCTATTCTATTCATTTTTCTTACGTAGTGATGAATGATGAAAACTACTCGACGATAAAAAGTTGAGCCTCATTCCGGAGTTTCGTTGTCGCCAAGGTTGACACAAACAAACCCACGATTCACCCTCATTATGTAAACTGAATATCGAGTAAAACAAAATGCGGGACAGTTCATTTTTATTTTGTTTAAGCGAAACCTGCTGAAGAGGGTGTAAATGAAAACATTGAACCAAAATGAATTGCACATCGCTTCTTCAAACAATGCAGCAGGTGGCTTCTACCTTCTACTCCAATGAATCTCGTGATCTAATATAACTAGTCTCATTCTAGTGTTACTTGTTTATTTTACAGAGCTTATGAGCGTAAACTACTAGTTACTAGCGTGGCAGACAGATATTTTCAGCGTGCAGTTTTGTTTTATCAGTGTTCTGTTTCAGAAACATTTGGTCTTGTAATATTGCGTAATAGAAATTTGGCCGAATGGGTTTAGTTAAAAAAGAAGGAAGATTTAGTATTGTAGGAAATATATTTTATTTTGTATTGAATGTATAAATTACTTCTAATGTCGTGTTTTGTTTTCGGTTGGATCGAAGCCCGGTCCCCTGGATATTCCAGTAGGTAGCTGCTGATGAACCGGGAACTGGGGGGCTGAGCCAATCAAATTGAAATAAATTTTGATTGGATTCAGTGCCTTCTGAAATTGGCGATGGGCAACTGTTCCTAAAAGGGGAAAAAAAAAAAAAAAAAAAAAAAAAAATGCGTATTGTTAACTAGTGAAATTTTCCTGTCGAAACGAATGGTGAACTTACATGCTAGTGTAGGTATTTTAGATTAGGTATTGATTCAATAAATAAAGCTATCTATTTGGATTATAAAGCTCATTAAGGGTTGTTTCTCTCACATATTCGTAAGATTTTTCGATGTAATTAACCCCAAAGCTTTCACATTTTGCTTTATTATTTTCCACATTTTGGCTTTGTCTTTTTTCGTAACTTTGTCGGAGAATTGTCTGAATAGTACTTCTTTATGCCCATTAATTAAATGCAGCACGTGATTTTATTTTGGGTACTAGAGATGTGGCAGACATAATGCTATTTCTTGGCTGAAATATACGATTTAAAATACATGCCGTGTAAACAAAATCGCACCACCAAACAGTCCATGGAGTAATAAATATCCTCGAAACAGCTTTCTCGACGCAAGGATACAGTCGCTACACTAGTAATTTTGACAAGAGACTAACGACAAAATTTTACGGTTGTAGAATAGATGCTCGTGAAACAGTTTTAATAGAACATACATCAACGAATTTGCCCTGCACAGTCTCAATATTGCAACGCCGAACTTTCCGGCAAAGCATGACTCTCGCGTTCAATGGGATTTAGCTGTGGACTGGGAGCTGGCCATCCAATGATTGAATCCCAACCTCATCAAGGTGCAGAGTGACTGTCGTGCAGTATGCAGTCGAGCATTATCATGCATCAGTTTTAAGTTTTCACCGGTAAATGATGAAGAAGAAGAAAGAGACCACATGTTTAACGAGTACCTCATGAGTGTCCCTTTTTTCACGTATGACCTGTCTTCAGTGATTAAAAGATCAATATGTGAAACACAGGCTTGAGAAACAAGCTCGTTGATACCTTTCCCCTTGTATCTCACGGGGATCTTAAGTTGAATCGGCTTTCATCCGTGTAAATAAAGCCGTTATAACACCGAAGTACCATGTGATATGGCCTTACAATATATAACCACATCTGTCCGGTGTTTTGTAAGCTTCGGCTGTCTTGATTTCATATCGGCCTCTCTAAGCTTCGTCCATCTTCTCACTGCAGACGTTTTCGCGAATGTTTCTAGTCTGAACTGCAGTAATGTGGAAGTCCCGTAGACTTGCTGAATTAGGTGTCTTGTGATCTACGCCTGATTAAGGCGTTTATCTTAAAAAAAAACAACAAAAAAAAAACAAATAAACAAAAGAAAAAAAAAAACCAATCGAAAACGTTGAAGTGAACGCTTCGGTTATTTTTATGATATATACAAACGTTTTGAAAGTATCAGGTAACTTTAATTGGTCTTATTTTTTTAATTTTCCATCAATTTTAAAAATTCTAGCAATGGCATATTTCAAAGCAAATTGCATTTTTTGCTTCCCCCTGCATCACGAGATTGTTTCTGAATGCTATGGTTGAATTTTTCCAGCGTGTTTTGTTACTTTCTATTTGTGCAAGTTCATATCAGGCATACTTAACGTTACGACAGCGTGGTCGCAGTTTATCAGCAGCCTTTAGGCGATTTCCTACCTAAAACGGTTAAAAAACTGGCCCATGCAATTTTGAGTTCTTTACAGAAATCGCCAAATATTAACCCAACACATTATTGGTTGTGTGTCTATCTGAAGGAAAGTTTTCCTGAGCAAAGCTATGACAATGTGTTGAAGGACTCCATTGCACACATTGTGATATTTAAAAACGGAACATGTACTCGATCTGGCGTGCACAAACATTGAAGAGAACCTGTTAGTTATACAGTAACAAAATGGTGGACACTTACAATATATAAAATGAATATCTGTCAATGGGTGATGATGAGGAAATTCCCATTTATTGTTTAATAAGTCAGTGTCTGTCATTCCATCCCAGATCATGGGCGCATCCCGTGAGGGAGGTTAATTACCAGGGAGAATTTCGAATACTCTTTATTTCCCGAAAGAGGGCAGAGGGACAGATGATCAGCCCCATAGCCTTCAACACCATCTGACAGGGAACTTTTTTTTTTGGCCTGAAACGGCAGTATGGAGTTCTTTAACGTACCGTAAATGTATGACATGGGACCCGTGACTGACATCCCTCCCAAAGGACCGATTTGTGTAATGCGCTTTTAAGATTGTAGAAAAAGAAAAAAGATGAGTCAATTGCTTTTAAAAACCCGTTTATATATTTAGTTCAATATTCCAATTAGTTGCATTTTAACATATTCATATAATACAGGATATGTGCTGTAAGTTATCATTTTATGTGCTGCCTTTCTATTTTCTGAATAATCTACTGAGTGATAACTCAAAAATGAACATGAAGAAACAGTGGAAGTGTCACTTCTTGCAATAAGAAATTGGGAAGAATCATGTAAGTCACTAAATAATACATATTATTGTACCGAAAGAAGACATCAGGATGATGATAATTTTCTCTAAATTCTATATTTGTGTATCAATGTGCTGAACTTAGGACTAGCTTTTAAGCTTTACTTCATATTTGCTAAACAATTGTGTATATATATTGAGAAACGAAAGTCATAAGAAAAAGGCGTGTATGTAGTGATAAATGATATTAAGAACTCACTTTAACTGATACGAGCGAACCAACATAATTTTGGCCATCATAGCAGCTCAGTGTTGACGGAAGGGAGATAAACATGTATCTCAGCAGTATGGCATGTAAACATTCTTAGCCCCATCACGTGGCTTGATGATAAGATTAGTATCACAAAATCCGGGCTGAGAGGCTAAGTGCTAATTAGAACAGCGTGCTATGTACAAAGTTAATCTCACAGGTTTTAAATTTTGTTATTTCCTGGGAGGTAAGCAATCGAGAGCTATTATCATGTGGGAAAGTTTGCAGCTTGGCAGCGAGCAAGTGCACATTTACAATACTGCACGTCCACTTCTTTCCCCATTTTTTGCATCTTTTGATCATTATATCCTTATTGTTTATCCAGCTTCCCGTTTTTTCTTTCTCCCATTTTGCACTTTTCTTCTCTCATTCAATATTACTTTAATCCCTCCCTTGCTCTAGTATTGTTAATTACTTTTTACTCTGTTCGTGGATTCTTTATGTTCTTTTTTATTCTTTTGTATTTCCTTCCGTAATACTTTTGTATATTAATTAGCTGCTTCTACTGGCTTTTCTTCTTCTTTGTTAAACGTGCTTTGTTTCTGTAACATATTTTTCGCTGTTTATTCCTCTCATTCCTCTTTATTTTTGTTATTAAATTGAGATTTAGACTGATTACTTGCTTGATTGATCGATTTATAAAGGCCCTTTTTTCTTACACGTGATCTATTTCTTCTCTCTTTTCAACTGTTTGTTATTACTAATTAATAGTTAATGTTATATAAATAAAAGTTTCATTCATTCCGTAATTATTTTATTTTGTTTAATTTGTTTACCTCTCTCTCTCCAAACATGTTTTTGTTCATTTCTGTATTTTTAATTTATTATGCAATTTAATTTTTACTTCTTACATTTACCTCCTTTCAGTCACCATTTTATCGCTTTCTTTGCTTGTACGCATTTCTTTTATTAATTATTTCTTACTTTTTATATTCCCCATAGCGTTTTATTTCTTTCATTTTGCTTCTTCTTTTCTACGTTTACCTTCGCGAAGTAGTTGGAATCCAGCTGTGCTGAAGTATACCTTTTAGTTACACTGCACTGAACAACAGCTAAACATTTTTGCATGAAAGAAGGTGAAATGCTAATATTTCTTTGATATTAAATGACATAGTAAAGAATAAATGTTATTAATTTTTATGCATTTCATTTATTTACTGCTTTGGTCAATATTAGCCCTGCTTGTGATAACGTTTATTTTCTTTTTGTGCCTCTTAAAATTCAGTGAAGAAAATACTTTTGCATAGTAACATTACGGTACTGCCAAACTTTCAGGACACATTCCTCACACGTAGAAGAAGAAAATATGTTGTATGGACATTCAAAATGCCCTCCGCTAGCATTATTAAAATATGCATGAACCCGCCGTCGCATTGCGCTGATGTATTCCTGGAGAAATCGTATTGTTTCGCAGTCTTCCACAATACGGGCACGAAGTCTTATCTCCAACAGTCCCAGCACTGTAGAACAATCCACGTCAGAACGAACTTCCGATCATGATGTTCGTTCGGCAGGTGCTTGCACTGGGCCAGAAATCCAGCATGATGAGAGGACGTCCCAGGTGATGCAGGAAGAAATTCCAAAACTGGGAATCAACTTCATCCTATCAGATGAACTACTTGCAACAGCCCAACGACACAACACAACTCGCGAACAACTTGCTTGTATCTTCAGGTACTGGAGCTAGAGCTATGATTCTTATGAGTTAACTTATCCAAGCGAGAGATGTTGGTTGCACGCTGGTTTTCCCAAAGGAAAGGACAGGCTACACCCACTTCCTGAGTTTTTTTTTTTTTTGTAAAGAAGGAAGCGTTTCAGGTCTAAGTTTAGGGTACCTTCCTAAATTTGCCATTTATATTGACTGAGAAAAACCTGACACCTCAGTCACGGAATCTAACCCCGGACCTCCTGCTCACGAGTCCGCGCCTTAACAACCTTAGCCACGCGGGGCTTATTTCTGAGATAAAACGTTAGTTAAAAGTAAACAGAATTGATCATTTTCATAAGTTTGACGATGATAATGAAATGAATGTTGAGTTCTACAAAAAAGACATTTCATGGTTAGAGTAGTAAAATATCTTACATATGCTGAATATTTCGCAACTGTTGGACGCGTACCATGACTTTTTGATTTGATTTGGTTTATTTACCGACGCTCTTTAACATCTCAGGTCATCAGCCTTCCATTCAATTCAGGTAGTAAAAGACCGCCACGGGTGGCCGAGGTCGTTAAGGCACGAACTCGTGAGCGGGAGGTCTGCGGTTCGAATCCCGCCAGGACCGTCCTCCCTGACTTGGGTTTTTTCCAGGTTTTCCTCAGTCTTCATAACTGGCAAATGCCGGGGAGGTACCTAAACTTAGGCCTGGAACGCTTCCTTCCTTAAAAAAAAAATATCCTTTCCCAATTTATAATTTCATCTCATGTATCATCAGTGTCCACCGCCTGTGGTGCCTCAGTAGTAAAAACGGGCGTTAAACACTACTCAAAAAAAAAAAAAAAGGTAGTAAAAACGGCCGACAAATTTTGCTCAGAGGCCTCTTCTTTCAGGCTTGAGGTTGTTTTACGTGCCGTAAATCTGGAGCAGGAATTGGGGTGCTCGGGGGATGTAGTTGTTGATCGCTGAGCTGATCGTGGTTTCGAAGTCTGCCCGGGCTGCTCACTGATGACGTCGTTTGCTCCAATTCTGTTAAATTTTATCTCAGGGTCCACTGGAGTGTTTCGGGATCAGTATAGATCCACGGGAACGAGAAATGTATTGCCCAAAAATACACAAGGTTGACTTGTTTAAAATGTTTTATTCCCATGTAAAGTACTTTCTAACCGTTCGCCGCTGACTTCGCTACTCTCTTAGACTGGCTTCCTGAGTGAATATCTGGATGTCTAAATGTCCCTCTGAATCTATGAATGTGTGAGTGTAAATCTGTGAATTTATTTCTACTGAATGTCTAAATGTGAATCTATGAATGTCCGACTTCTACGAATGTGAAATGCGCCTCTGAATGCGTCTCTACCGAATGCGTGAATTTCCGAGTGCCTTCTGTACTCTAGTTTTTCTACTACATCGCCAAGCTTTTCGCTAAATTAAATTCCCTCGTATTTTATCTATTTTCGTGTTGTACTTTCATCATTGGTTATCCTAAAATTATTTATATCTAAGTTCTCCTGATTCGTTAACTTTTATCCGAAGACCATTGGCTAGAATTATTCTTTCCCCCCTGATCTAAGGTCTTCCCACGAACTTGAATTTTCCCAGAACAAGCTGTCATAAATTTCGGCCCTTTCCTTACATTCTGATTTCTATTGAAAATCTTTTGCCTTGCTTAGTTTGTAGATTCCTAAATGTTCCCGGAGATAACGCACGTGTTTTCGGCTTTCCTGTAATAAAACCTTTTCGTCTCCGTTCTGACATTTTCATTTTCTCTTAAATTATTGCTACCTCTGACTTTGTTAAATACTGTCCCGTTACGGCCACATGTTTCTCTTATTGTCAACTCCTAAGTATTTCCTGGGTAGAAGGTTCGTGACCTAACAAAAGATAGTTTACCCTTTCTTCAGCCTAGTCTAAGGAGCGGCCAGTGAGTGGAGAGGCGTCAGGTATACATTCTCTTTCTAACATGTTTTACACAAAATGCATACAAAACCCTTTTGTGAAATACCATTACCTGTTAAATGACATACAAGTTACAAATTACTTCGATTCCTGTTATACCTATCTCAAAATGATTTTCTTATACATATGCATAACAATTATCCTTATCAAATATAATGCCTTTATAAATATCACTCTGCAGCCTTTTAATTAAATTAATAAAGGCAGCCTTATTTCCGGCTTCAAATGCCCCTGTAATCAGATTTTGTTGTGGTAACACAACAAAATATGGTTACATAGTCCCGTGAGATTATTACTATCTCGTTATTGCAGAGTGATATTCTTATTATTCTTAATACTATAATTACACACTTGAATCGAATAGGTTTTCTATCTGTGACACATATATTTGCATTTCGAGCCTATTGTTCATTGTTCTTTATTGTTCTTGGCTCTGATATGAGTGTTATTTTTCTTTTATGAGTTATACATTTAACTTTTAGTCTAAGCTGTCGCATACAAGCTTTGAAAATATATTTTTAAATGTTTATGGTATTATCTGTGTAGCTGATACGCCTTACACTTTTATTTATTTATTTTTTTTCTTTACTTTTGCACATCTGTCTGTACTAAGCATGACGCACTGCACTTTTTATTTATTTATTTATTTATTTTCACTTCACTTGTTTTTCACTTAGCACCTTTGTTCGCGTATCAACGCCACTGCTATACTGTCTTATATATATTATATGAATTATATTCTAGCATGCGAATGTTTATTAGTTACACCATACCCTGAGTGTTTCTGCAAGTTAGTTTTCTTATAATCTATTCTTATATTATTCATTACTTATGCTAATTACAGTGTGAATGTTGAAATTTTGGCTGTTATTCAAATAAACAAGTCAATATCCTAGCTAATTTATCCAAAAATTTTTGACATTAATCTTCAATAGTATTATGTATTACATATATTACATTCAATTTGTTACAATTTAACTTTACTCAAAAGCATTTAGCCTACTAGCTACACCTACACCATACCTAACTTAATGAAATTATTCATGACGGTCTGTTCTTCAATTTTTATTTTTACCAAAAACATTTCAATAGCACAATCATATTGTTGAATTTTATTTTTGAATCATAACTTTATTAACTGACAACCAGATAGCTTGTAGTACGTAAAGAAATTATATTTGCAATCCGTTCGTAACTTTATATTTCAATAAAATCCACATTGATGGACATTCTATAGCCTTGCGTTTTCTAATTGATTTTAACTGTATCACTTATTAAACATCGATCACCTAACATTTTATGAGCTTCTAATTTGCAGTCTGGCTTTACTTTTAATCAATCACCCACAACAAACCTTGAAAGACACTTAATAACATTACAGGTAACATATAGATGCTTCTATCCGTATATCAATATGGGAGAATCTTCCATCCCACTTCACATCGCAATTCACAATTGATTTTAACTACATTACTATTCATTAGATATCTTGGATCGTTTTACAAAGCTCTCTTAGGTAAACAATACAATGCACGAGAATTATTCATCGACGACTTCTTTATTTTCTTTATCTACTTAATTCATTAATTCATTTTCTTCCCCTATTACACTATTTGTCTATGTTTCATCTCTCATTTCACTTTATTCTGCTTCATTTATTTTTAACCGCAGCATCATAATTAATATATTTCTTCTCGTTACTTGATCCACTTTACTTTCTATTACCCCTATCTGCTTCCTTATTGAACGTCACCAAGATATATAACTTTAGCTTCTTATTCCTTTATCTTTCTTTAGTATGCCTCTGCTTATTCTATTATTTCTTAAACCCTACAATTTCAATTATTTACTTTCCTATAAGGTTTCCCTCTGTAATGTTACTAATGTCTTATCAAACTTTTAAGGTATTGAATTCTCTCCGGAATGACTTGATTTATCTTATTTTGTTACTCTCCTAATTCAGCATTATTACAATATTATTACCTATTTCCCTATATAAGGTTACTAATAGGTTTATTAAACGTTCATCTTATTTTGAATTTTCTTTCACTTGATTGCAATTATTTTATCTCTTTACCCTTTTATTTCACAATTACCTATTTTCCTGTATGATTTCATAGCGTTAATGTTTTATTTCCCGAAATTTACGCACCTTGCAATATTTACTATTTTTTTTTGACATGGTTACAATTACTTTATTTCTTTACTCATTTAATTTATCATTATTTGTCTTTCTATCTGGTTGCTTGGAGTCATTAATTTATTTCATTTTCGTTACATGTTTTCATCTTATATTGAATTTATTTTTAATTAACTTGGCAATATTGTAATTATTAAATATTTTTCTGACTGTTTTCGTTTTCCATGATTTATCTTCCTAACAGATTTATGTGTCCTACAACCAGTCATTTTGTTTATTTCTATCCCTAACGCTTTTGCCTTACAATATGGTTACCTTACTCAGTTATAATTTATATTAGCATTCATATCTAAACTATCTTATGTTTACATTTATTTACATGCTCAATCTTTCATTCATCTACATTCTTTTACATTCTGGTATTTTTTTCTCTTTGGCATCCGAGTTGAACGCTAATGCTCCATGGGGGTCTCCATTCGCGTGGCTCGGTCCTGAGTTCCGCTAATTGTTCTTTCGCGAATTCTGAGGGATTCTGAACGCTTGCATTTATGCAATTTATTTTGGTTTGGGGTTTCGCAATTTTTGCCTCAAAATATTCACCTAAATTTTTCTGAATCAAAGAGACTTGTGCCCCTGTCCCGTGATGTCTTTGGATCGAATCCTGATCATTAATTTGTTTTCCTTCTACTTTGTCTTGACACATTATTTGCTCCCGGTTTATGCTTATATCGAGTATTTGATTTTGTTCTCCTTCTATTTCTATACCTGTTTCCTTATTACTTATCGTTTTCCCCTCTAGTTCTAGTTGACTATTATTTATTTCCCCTAGGTTCTCGCTATCATGTTTCTCGGCCTCTATTTGCTGTCTATCAAATCTAAGTTCCCTGGAATTTTCTTCTAGTTCCCTTTCTAATTCTATGCTTGTTTCTTTACCACTTATCGTTTTTCTCTCTAGTTCTAATGGACTATTGTCTATTTCCCCTAACTTCTTGTTATCGTCCTTTTCGCTCTCTATTTGCTGCCTATCATTACTCCGTTCCCCCGAATTTTCTTCTAATTCCATTTCTACATCTATACTAGGTTCTACGTTTAATTCCTGGTTCTGCTCAATTTGTACATCTTGAGTTAACTGGTTGTTAACTTCGCTAATGGCTTCTACCTGTGACGGCTTTATCTGCTCTGTATTTTCCTTTAAAGATCGTTCAATGCTACCCCCTAGTTCTTGCTTCGTCTGCACTGCCTGCTCTTCTGTCTTGTCAAACCTATTATCTACTTCTGTATTCTTTTTTGGCTGGTCAAACCTATTAAATGCTTCTCTTAGCGCTAGCTCAAATCTATAAAATATATCATCTATCCTCTGCATTGAGTCATCTGTACTTCTTGGCTTTTTAGTGGTTTTGCATGCATTAACGTTATTTTCAACCCTTTGGATTATGCCCTGTTGTTTAGTTCCCTGCTCTCTTATTATGGGCTTCTCAACTAATATATTATTTTCTACCGTACTACTTTCAGTCATTTTCGCATACTACTTATAATTTATATGAAATAACTGGTACAATTTTCTTGTACAAATTAATTATGCAGTTCAGTTTTTCTCTACCTTATTTCTGCTATCTCGTTCGTCGGTCGCATGATGTTATTGTAGTGGTTTCTCGTTCGAAGTTCTCGCAATGATGTCCAGTTACCAGTTCCGTCTTATCTGCTCGTAAACCTTGTGTTTACGGTCGGTCTCTCTGCGATGTCGGCCGGCTATCCGCTTGAGCTGCTCGATGTAGCTCTCCATGTTGTCCACTATGCTCGGTTGTGTAGCAAGCAAAACTTTCTGTTTCCTTCTTGGTGTCGTCTGCGGCTGCTGGGCTGATGTCGTTCGCTTCTGCTGGGCTGTTGTCTGCTTCTCGTCTCCAGTCTACGAGCTTCCACGTTGGGATGCCATATGGAGCAGTAATTAAAGTGGGTGCGGGGGCGTAGTTGTATGTTGTTGACTGCTGGGTTGATCGTGGTTTCGAAGTCTGCCCGGGCTGCTCACTGATGACGTCGTTTGCTCCAATTCTGTTAAATTTTATCTCAGGGTCCACTGGAGTGTTTCGGGATCAGTATAGATCCACGGGAACGAGAAATGTATTGCCCAAAAATACACAAGGTTGACTTGTTTAAAATGTTTTATTCCCATGTAAAGTACTTTCTAACCGTTCGCCGCTGACTTCGCTACTCTCTTAGACTGGCTTCCTGAGTGAATATCTGGATGTCTAAATGTCCCTCTGAATCTATGAATGTGTGAGTGTAAATCTGTGAATTTATTTCTACTGAATGTCTAAATGTGAATCTATGAATGTCCGACTTCTACGAATGTGAAATGCGCCTCTGAATGCGTCTCTACCGAATGCGTGAATTTCCGAGTGCCTTCTGTACTCTAGTTTTTCTACTACATCGCCAAGCTTTTCGCTAAATTAAATTCCCTCGTATTTTATCTATTTTCGTGTTGTACTTTCATCATTGGTTATCCTAAAATTATTTATATCTAAGTTCTCCTGATTCGTTAACTTTTATCCGAAGACCATTGGCTAGAATTATTCTTTCCCCCCTGATCTAAGGTCTTCCCACGAACTTGAATTTTCCCAGAACAAGCTGTCATAAATTTCGGCCCTTTCCTTACATTCTGATTTCTATTGAAAATCTTTTGCCTTGCTTAGTTTGTAGATTCCTAAATGTTCCCGGAGATAACGCACGTGTTTTCGGCTTTCCTGTAATAAAACCTTTTCGTCTCCGTTCTGACATTTTCATTTTCTCTTAAATTATTGCTACCTCTGACTTTGTTAAATACTGTCCCGTTACGGCCACATGTTTCTCTTATTGTCAACTCCTAAGTATTTCCTGGGTAGAAGGTTCGTGACCTAACAAAAGATAGTTTACCCTTTCTTCAGCCTAGTCTAAGGAGCGGCCAGTGAGTGGAGAGGCGTCAGGTATACATTCTCTTTCTAACATGTTTTACACAAAATGCATACAAAACCCTTTTGTGAAATACCATTACCTGTTAAATGACATACAAGTTACAAATTACTTCGATTCCTGTTATACCTATCTCAAAATGATTTTCTTATACATATGCATAACAATTATCCTTATCAAATATAATGCCTTTATAAATATCACTCTGCAGCCTTTTAATTAAATTAATAAAGGCAGCCTTATTTCCGGCTTCAAATCTACGATGCGGGACCCCCGGCTTTACTTCCCTTCAGAAGGAAGCCATACTATCAACCCTGGGTGGCAATGAATCCGCGATCTTGGATCTAGGAGACGAGTATGGTTACCAGAATCGACTGTACGATGCCATAGCAGCATAATATAATTAAACAATATGTCATGTTTGTAACTGTAACATTATTTTAATACAATAAAAGTAATTTAATTAAGAAATATACATATCTTGCCAATGTGTTTCTGCCTTTGAAGTGATAAGCTTCCAAAATTGACTTCCATCTCCATGCACACTTCTCTCCAGGCGTCTTGTTTCTGGGTATTATCAGCATACTCAACCATGCGAGAAATGCAGGTTTACTTTGAATAAACAAAATGCATTCTATGAATTAGTAGGCTTAAATTGTTAGATTTTATAAGTAAAATCAATGTTTAATGTACGAAATTAAAATATATTTTAATGGACAAATTATATTTGAATTTTAAGGGTTTTATGCTCACATATAAAACTAAAATCAATCATATTCGTTTTCAAAGTGAAAAACTAAAAAGAAAATGTGACCTCTCTTTATTTCACTGATAAATAATTATAACTTTTCTATTTATTTATTTTGAAAAAAATATTACTTTGCTTTTTTTTAGTGAAGCATAAATGTCTTAAAATTCATATATCCATTGCAATTGGAAGCTATTACCCCTATATATTAAACATTATTTCTACTTGCATACATGGGTAGGATTCGAACTTTGGTAGCTCTCATTGCTAGACGCGTGCTTTAACCACTGAACTATCAGCATACGTCACTATGGAGAACTCGAACGTGACTGAAGGTGGCTAAAGACCTGCGAGCAGAAATATGCTGAGCCTAATTGAAGTTAAACAAATTAACACCTCGTTTTTTCTTGGGATGTACATGTACAAACTTAGTGCAAGGGGAATTGGGACAAAGAAAGTGTTAATATCGAATACGTTTCTCGACCACAACGGCATGATCACTCCTCCCCATTGGTCCTAATAGCCAGACTTAGCCCCCGTGCGACTTCTTTGTCTTCCCTCACCGTTTAAATTCCCTGATGAAGATTGAGCGCGAAGCCGCAGAGTATGACTAATGCGTGCGTGCGCGCGCGCGTGTGTGTATGCGTGTTCCATTAGCTCTGGGGCAGAGTGTGCAGTGATGCCGTGGTTAAGAACGCAGGCTCGCCTCCCGGCATAAGGAGCTTATACAAACGAACAGTGCCTTCTATACCGCTTGGGTACCGCTATTCTACTGTAATATTCTCTTCCCAGATGCTTATGATTGTGACAACTAAGTTTACGTGCAAAGCTCCTACTGCAGTGTGCAGTCGCTGCATGCGGGTTGTAAATATAGCGTTTACGAGCGTTCCTAAAGTTCTCCGATCGACATGTGGAATCTCAGGACGATAATTTTTATGTCAAAGGGTGTACATTGCCGAGACATTTAAGAACTTAGCGAAAGTTTTCTATCAATCGCGTGAGTTCTACATGATAGGATATGGCCTTCAGTACATTTTGTATACACCTGTGAGAATCGACTCTTGATTTATATTTCACTGAAGTTATAGGATTTCTACATTTTAAAAAACGTTTAAATAATATTAATAAACACTACCAAAAACAATAAATGATATTTTTATTAATAGGAGCACCATCCTAACCCTCCTCGGGGCTTATGTAATCATTTGACATTTAAAATGACTCGTTATGCTAATTTTACGAAATTGTCTTCTTCGCTTTCACATGCATCACGTTAGCATTCAACAGCTATCTCCATTGAAACACTGCTTTTATAGCCGTAAAATCACGTGGTTATACCTGGATTTCTAAAATTATTGTTGCCCCTTCCATTGCAGTTTCTTCTTCGTAGAAAATGGTTTAATAAAATTCAAAAATTGCACCTGTCAAGCTTTCATCCATTGCTTCTCGCACTATTTCCCTTCTTTGTTCTTTTCTCCTATATTCAGGTTTTTCTCCATTGGAACTTTTTAGGTTCAATGAACGGATAACTCTTGGCTAAATATATTTCTTTTCCATGTCAAGGAATCTTTTTTTTTAAAACATATTCGATAATTCATAGTCGTTTTCGGCAAAGTGGCGCGAAAAATAATCGATGTGCTGCTCAGAATGAAGTTCTGTCTGTTAAATTCTCTTTACTCGGGCTGAATATAGTGTCGGGAGTTTTCAGTTTTGAAATTAAAGGTTTTGCTCCTTTCTTCTGTCGGTGTGATTACTACAATCAAACACTATGCACAGAGGCATAATGTAAGCGATAAAATATCGGCTAACACTATTTTGTAAAATTACTTATTGTTTACTAATAGTTACACAATTGCACTTAAAGTAAAACTATTTACAGTTCAGTGTTCTTGAAGCATACATTAATATTCTTACAATGGCGTAATTATTGCATAACAATGAATAAACACTGTACAGCACCTTGTCACACGTGCCCATCAGCTATCACTGTGTGGTTCCGATGACGTCACAGCCTGTCGATAAAGAAAAAACTGTGGATTATATATTCTAAGGAGATATCGCTCTGGATTTTTCGCTCCTACTTTTAACGCATGTTTTAATATAGCGCCGCAATTAGTATTTTAAATGAAGTTGATGGACCGATTCATTCATAACTTCATTTAGATGATAAAGATGCAGGGCTCTGTCCAGGGAGAGAGCGATATTTCTGTTGTGGAGGATCGACGGGGTAAGTCGAACTTTTCTTATCCAATTAATCTTTTCAGCTTTTATCTACATCTGCTTAGTGTAAGGAGCAATTTCCAAACTTGATTTAACATCTCTTATTATCAAACGTTGGAATCCCTTAAGGGATTAAATCATAAAAGTTCCCCTCAAGTTTTCAATATGTACAGTCAGGCAGCAGAGGCGGGTTCGCCTCTTCGTCTTTTTTCCATCTGATTAATCTTTCCCAGTATGAAACCAAATAACTCAACGGACAAACAAACCAGGCTTTCTTCTGAATGCTGAAGATAGCCTTAAAGAAAGAAATAAAGTTAAGAATAAAATTAAAGGATATTAGAACTTCGTATTAATTTCCTTAAGTAGGTATACCCCATTCATTTTTAACAAAACAATGGTTTTTATTTTAGTTGGTATATTATTTACAAAGTTTGTAATAACGGTTTGAAAATTGGCTTTCAAGGTTACTACTGGGCAAAATAGCAATTTGATGATTCAAGGGACTGAAATTATCTTTAATATGTCGTAATTTTCACAATGCATTTTCTCCGCCATACTGAGCATGTTCCACGTATACCAGTGCAATGGATCTCGTAACGAGTTCATTTTCGCAGGAGATTGGAAATTTACCCACCAATATCCGGGTAACTGGCATTAAACTTGTGGGATAACTCTTTATCCACGGCACTGTCTACATCGTGACATAGTCAAGAGCTATACAGCTTATTCAGTGTTCTCAGAGATCTGCATTTTGGATGATTATCAACAAGAGGGTTTCTTCTTTAATTCTGTCTCTCTTTTGGTATACAAATAGCTTAAAACATCTGTTTTTAGTCTGTCTAAAAAGTAGAAAAAATAAATAATATGAAATAAACGATCAATGAAACAAATATTTGTTCTAAACAAAAATACAATTTGCAGCCCTTACTTATCACACTGCTTTAGAAATTCAAGAATTGCGAGGGGTGACAATTAGTGGATATGAATGGCATTCCTGTAAACAGTACTCTGAAAAGAGAGAATTTTTTTTATAAAACTAGATCAAAATTAAATATATAATAATAACAAACATTTTTACTTAAATGTTGAGACATGTATGAACACGTTCTCCATGAAAGGCATTCATGAAGAATTACTTGAATATAAAAACACTCCACAATGTGAAGCTGGAGAAAGAAAGAAAATGTGATGTTTGAATAATTATTATTTTTTAATTTCACACATGGAATTAGGGGAAACATCCGAAAATTACGCAAAAAGAATGCCAGAGTATCATCAGTAATATTATGGAAAAATAATGATAAAAGAGGGGATTAAGCTATGTAATTTGGTAGAAAAACGTTGACAAAATTTTACTTGATAAAACTGATGGTGAATTAAAGAAAATAGAACATACATTGAATATACATGCACATGTCAGTGGAAAAATAAACAAATGATTACTTTTAATGGTGCATACCGGGTCCACTCCAAAATAGTTTTCGAAAATATGTAAGTGCAGGTGTGGAATTCAGCTTTTTTTGGATTAAAATAGCGTGTAAGTTTATGTAAATAATAAAATGAATAAAATATTTAACTATATACATGAACGATAAAAAGAGCATAATCAAATTGTATAGGGCTCTAGCAATTCCTACAGTTACTTAACGGATCTAAGATGTGGACAGTGACCAAACAGTACTACAATAGAATCCAAGCTTCCGAAATGAAATTCCTTAGATCTATAGCAGTTTTTACTGAATTAAGATAATAAAATATACATAAATACATTCCAAAAGAAGTAAAAATGGAAGAGTTAAATTTAACAATTAAAACTACAGAGATAATCGGACTAGAAAGTCAGCCAATATAATCCAAGCAGTTTTTCATTATAATCCATACGGAAGGAGAAATCCACAAAGGTCATAGAAGAGATGGGCAATTTGGAGCTGGGACGGTTGAAGCCTAAAGAAAAAGAGTAGGAAAACCGAAGTCAGAATACGGAACGGAGTTTGTTCTCGTCTTTATTTCATAAAGGCATAGTAAGTAGTCAGAATCTGACATACGGTTTGATATTTTTGATTCCTGCCAGAATGTATTCCTGAGAAACCTGGAAGCTATACACAATCAGGAGGTTACTTGAATTTAGAAAATTCTAGTGGTGAGCAGTCAGGCAGGTACAATGTAAAACAATGTGGCACAATGGATGGAAAAGTTATGAAAATATTATCACGCGAAGACGAACCTGATGAACGTATTCTGTTGAGTCTTCTACCTTCCTTGAAAAAGATGAGTTCCGTCTCGCATCAAACTGGAAGAAATGTTGCATGAAACAATTCTGCCAGTTATGATAACAATCACTTGCTCTTCTTTAATAGCCTCTCCTTTTTCAGATATACTAAATGATGATATCTCTATTTTTGAGATAAATGTTGAAATAAAGAAACATTGTCTCCATAACAAAAAATTATCATTTAAATTTTGTTCATGTGGGATTTTCTATACTTCAAAATAGTTTTCTTACAAAAATTTCGGTATTTTCCCTCCTATTTTCTTTCATTTCTGAATTATTCAAGCACCAGTCACCATAAATTATGTTATGTCTTATCTACAATTACATACGATCATATATATTTATTTTTTGTTCTAACTCACTTATCTCGAAGTTACAGTTATACGTTGTTTCGTTGAAATGCCCCTTCTGATCAGCATTTGCGCTCCATGCATGCATACAGCAGTTCAAACCTTGTTTAATCATTCTGAGGGAACGATAGTAACGTGTTTCCAGTTCTTTGCTTTTTATGTATTTGATGAACCCACCTGCGATGAAGTCTCATACCCTTCTCCACTCCCACAATAGATACGCTGTTCTTTTTCACTAGAACAGTGGCTAACACTGTACTGATGGATCATAAGCCATGCGTGTCGCGACAGAATCAGTGGAACAACCGCTTACGATGCCTTGGCACCGTGAAGCACAGGATTATACACAAAGATGTTGCTCTTCTAAATGCCGATATTATCATTTGTGAAAGTATATGCTCTGTGTTGAAACCATTGGTTGGAGGGTGATTAGTCCTTGAGTAATAAGCGAGAATCCTGGTGACCAGCTTTGCAGGCGACGCTGCACGCACTTCTTTTGATATAGTTTATCAATGTTGGTTAGAAAACTCTTCAGGAGCTAGAGTTTATTGGGCTATTTAAAAAACAAAGATCTTCACAAGCCTTGGAAATTTGTAAGTTATTAAAGGCAGAAACGTTTTGCCTTCTGACCTGTCTTAACTTCTGTGAAAAGAAATTTTGCGTTAATCAACGTATACTCCATTCTTACACATAATCGAGCTTCACTTAGTGCACTTAAATGTCAACTCTAGACTTGTATGGGAATTTCTCCAAATTCTCATTGATCTTTTCACAATAAGCAACTAGAACTTTGTTCAATGCCTGGACCAGAACCTTTCTGCGCCATTAGCCCCCCCCCCAAAAAAAAATTATAACAGTACAGAAAGCACTAACCATCTCCCATTCTGAAGGTGCTAAAGGTATATCCTGCATGACACCATCGCAAGAATTGAACATGTAAATAAGCTTGAGCATACAAGAAATGAAGTTGAACAAAACTACTTCATGAACATCCAGGAAAGCACATAGATGTCATTTATCTTTCAGATTAAAAAGAAAGAATATGTTGTTATTATTCTTAAAATGTCTTAGAATAATAAGAACAAACATTCTAGGTAGAGCTAGTGAGAATAGTATTAGAATTATAACCGACTGCGGGGTGTTTTAATGAAGCTGATTCGCCCGAGAGGACTGGCATAGCATCTCGTTTGAATACTACAGTAAGATTATTCAAAAAAGGGAGGATTTTCGTGAGTAAAGTATTTATATTTTTACTGAAAACATAAATAAGCACTAACCTTTGTTGTTAGAGATGATATCCCTCAGCGGCAATACATTTCCGGTATTTCCTTACGAAATGTCTGTATTTTATTCAACGTTTCTTCCGTAAGAACACGTTTCTTGTCATTGGGATATCCTGTCTATTGTAACTTTTTATAATTTGGCAAAGAGTTTCTCTACCTGAAACTTGATTACTGGAATGTTTTTTTTTTGGGGGGGGGATCATTTTATCTGCAAGAACTCGATTTCACATATGTATCGTACATAAAAACCCCGTTCTTCAAGACTTTGTGTAGTCGTAAACTCATAACTAACGAAGAACTATTAGCTACGATTTACAAGGCAGCGAGTAACAAAGAACGCACAACCACTCTTTGACAAGCCTCCCTTGTACAAACTAAGGCTGCCACCTGCACTTGATTTACTACTTCTTCCTCTCAACCGCGCTCTGCCGGCCCATAACTCAAGTAACCTCACTGTATAAATCACAAACTACTTATGCACGTAGGAGATTAATCATAACAGCAGTAATAATAATAATAATAATAATAATAATAAAAAAAATAATGACAAAAGTGTAGCGCTTGTGATGATTTAATGATGATAGTTGCCGAATAGGACATGAAGACAATGATTAAGAAAATCAGCATTTATTCTAAGTATAGTGTACATGCATTTAGTTACAGTTTGAAATTAAATATACAGTTTTATGAGGAAATGATACCAAAATAAGTGAATGTGTAACTGTATAATGGTGGTTTTAACTGCTATGTAAGTTCCCAAAGTACCAAATGGAGAAGATTCTTGAAACTCGGTCTATATATATATATATATATATATATATATATATATATATATATATATATTATACTTCCTGCTAAGCGCCAGAGAACCTTACATTCGCTTGCTATCCCCTGTGGGCCTGGAGTAAGTTTATCCGGTAGCTTAATAACTATTTGCACTTGAAGGTAATTTCGCTTCGGAAATTTTACGTAAAGTTTTGACTATGTTTGAGCGATTCTCGACATACACACACATATAAATTTTTTTATGCTGTGTAAGCTTCAAGTTAAATATATTCAGGTGTCCCACTAAACCTTATACTAATTATTGTAAATAGTTTTCCTTCTATTAGAATTAATCATTGCTAACTGCTTTGTTTGTTTTATATTCTAATCATGTACACAGCTTATTGATTGATACCCACACGCGTATTTGATATAAAATTATTTAAGGCACAAGCTCCAATTCTAAAATATGCACGTTTAAGCTTTACACTTGTAACATGTTGTCATTTAATCTTATAATAATCTGTTTCAACTTCTGCATCTATGTTTAAATTACATACACATAACTCAATGTATATTCATTTGTTATTCCTCTAAAGACCTGAACAGCATCCGGGCACGAGTTTTTGCTCTTCCGGGCATGCGGCACACTTTTGTACTTTACGTATTATATACATAAATAAATATACAAATAAAACAAAAGTATCCACACAGGTTAGAAGACGAACTAAAGGCTAACATCCGTCAATAAATAAATTTAATTTCCCAAAGAAAACTAAGAAAGGTAATGGGTAATTTCAAATCAGATGCTAGAAAGCAGGCAATTCCAATATTTCCTTGGGTAAGTATTTATTAGGCTGTCACTCTATTGTTTCTACCAGCGATTCCTGTGTTAACCCGACTACAGTGTAGGCCCGCTGGCTGTAAGCGATGACTTATCGGTCGATGCGGTTTCTCAAATCCGCGTCGGTCATCAGATAATTGTATCTGATAGAAAACACGATTAACAAAACTAATAATTTTAATTTAAATCCATAGTTTCTCCCATAATTAAATAATACAAGAGAAATTATCTTGTACGTTTAATACAGTTAAACAATTAATAATTAAGCAAATGATTAGATTATTTTTTAATCTATAGGTGTTAAGCTCAACCTAACTCTGGATGAACTAATGTGCTGTAAAGTCTAGCTCTAGGCCCAAGAAATTTGCTGTGCAAAGATGCTGCAGTAGTGTAGCATGTGGATTCGGTAGTTAGGAAGCGGATGTTTTGTCTGGTGTGGTGAAATTGTTCCGGTATTTATGAAAATAGGTAAGCACAAAATGTTTATATGTTTGAACAATAGTTAGAACGTTAAACTCTACTAAAATTAGATTTGTTGGATAATCCAAAGGTTACGTATAGCTTTGATAATACGCCCCTGTAACAAGGTTACGGCAATGTAACGGCTCCTCCCCTATTCCGTACTGAATTGCTGCGGACTGAAACAGAGCTAAGTTACTATATGCAGTTCATGAGTAGGATTGTAGAATTTGTGTATTGTTTTTCGTATTCTGTTAAACACGTAAGATTTATGCATATCCCAGCTTACAATTTTTATCGATAATAATACCAAAGTATTTCACTTGAGCGGATACACTCAAGG
The DNA here is from genome assembly GCA_030762175.1 of Metallyticus violacea. NCBI lineage: Eukaryota > Metazoa > Arthropoda > Insecta > Mantodea > Metallyticidae > Metallyticus > Metallyticus violacea. Next base: position 44,903,317 of record CM060835.1, on the reverse strand, counting down.
AGGGTCAAGTTTAGTTAATGAAGTTACAGTAGTGTATAATGATTTTATCGTAATTATTTAATTTTTGTTCTGTGCCTTGAAATGTTAATAAGAGTTTATTAAAATCCTTTTAGAAACATTCAAAGATAGCTGATTTACGTCTAGCCTATCCTTAATCAAATGAATGCCGCTATTAGCATTTTGATATGTTTCATGCCAGTTATGACCGACAAATATTACAACTGTGTCGTTTGCATAAGAGTATGCAGTTCCAGAATATTTTACTATTAATTTTATGCATGTCATTGATATAATTCTATTAAAACAGAATTATCCTGAAAACCATTCCTTGGAGGTGCACCTTCTTGCTGCACTAATGTGATCATTAATTCTTGTTGTTGTTGATTGAGACCTGTTGCTCAAGTAGGATTTCAATAAGTTAAATAGCTACTCCTTGAATGCTTTATTTATCCAATAGAATACTATGATTAACAGTGTACAAAGCCTTTTGTAGGTCTAAGAAAATTCAAAAATATTTCTGAAGCCGAACTGGTTCTCATTCAGCAGGGTGTGTTTTTCCAAAAAGTTAATTAAAGAAATGCTTGTGTATTTTTCAAATAGTTTAGAAAAACTCGATAATAGTGAGCTTTATCTGTATTTGCTGAGATTCCCTCTATCACCAGATATATAAATTGACAATATTACAGCATGTTTTAAGGATTTTGGGGTAGCATATGTTAAATATGTATGCAAGTGGCTTAAATATAGAGTCTATAAATCCATTTAGAATATTTGTTGTAACCCCGTCTATGCTAGGTGCTATGTTATTTTTTATGGTTTTAAAATTATGTTTCATTTTCACTAATGGGATGCATAAACATTGAAAACGTGTGTACAATATCCATCTCTTTGTAATGGAATGAATGAAATATTTTTTGCTTACTTTAGAAGAACTATTATGCCATACCTTAACAAGGTAATCGTTAATTTAATTTTCATACTTCTTAGGAGTTAGTCAGCATATTCCTATACAGTTTGTATTTGTTTAATGATCCTCTACATAAAGGTTGTCTCTGGTTATTATTGGTTTAACAATACCTGATGTAATCTCTAGTTTAACTTTTCTATATTTGCTCGATATATTTAAAAGCACATTTCTTAGATATGAAATTACGTATTGTTTTATAAACGGTTTCAAAGGTGATTTCTTCTTCTTTACAGTCAAATATATGACCCCAAGATGTCCCATTAATATCTGAAATTAGGCTGCTGTAATTATCAACGTACTTAACAATTGTATGGTGGTATAATAGGATACTTTAGGATTCTTATTAGGGAAAGAAGATAATAAAACAACCTTGTAGTGATCTGTGACTGCACTTCTGCATTCTCCGGGTTCAAAAATTAAATTATATACAGTTTTTAGAAATATGTGTTCAAGACATCCTGATTCTGGAAGGTTTGTAGCGATATGGAATTTAAATACCCATATTTTGTATAATATCTAAATACTTACTGCTAGATCTGTCTAAGTTCTTTTCTAAAATGTGGATATTAATATCTCCTACAATAATGAGGTTTTTAATATCTTTTGATACATACAGGAATTGTTCTAATTGTCCCAGAAATTAATTTTTAAAAGGACCCAGGACCTGTAAACTACTGTTGATATAATTGGAATATTGTTTAGTATAAAATCAAAAGGAATGAATTGTAAGATAAAGTGTGAATATTATTTTATGAGTGTGACCAACCAGCTCTAAAATGCAACTATGCGTTCGCATTAATTATATTTTTTTATTTTGACAAACTTGTTTCACCCATTAACCTCAAAGCCGTAGTCGTAATCAAGCCAAGTTGCAGTCAGCATTATGATGTCAAAGTGTAAGGTGAAATTATCAAGCAAAGTACAGAATTGGATTTTTTTTTCTGATGCTATGAACTTTCATATGAAATAGCTTTAAATATGATGACTTCTTGTTGATATGCTCTTTGCAACGAATCAGCGTTTATCTTAAAAAACCACTGTGTTTTGAATGTTGCAAATCTCATTTTATTAATTGAATTACAACTTGGAATTCGAAAACCTGCGAATTTCTTCAAATAATCTTCTGACAACACAAGCGGACTAGATGCGGACACACAAATCATATGCAGATACTCAATAATTAGCCTGCTATTCATTTGATTTTATTTGGTATTGGTCGTTTCATCCTGGAACAGAGACGTCTCCTATGTGGAGGTTTCGATTACAAACATTTTAGTTATGCTTATTTTCCTACAAGTGGTAACCTCGTCGCACGAAATTAAAACTTTACTTGGGCGTGAAACAGCCAATAATTTTGTCCAGGCTTTCGTTTTTCAGGTATGGAGTTCTTTAATGTGCCACAAATTTACATGGGACCCACGACTTAAAAGTCCCTCGTGCTAGAGTTGCTCTCAATATTTTTTCATCCTGAAAACTATCGACTTTGATCGAGTTTCAGCCCAAGACCTAGTGTTTCCCATTTAGTATTTATAACAGATTTAACTCTAGGATTAGACACTGTTTAAACGACACTGAGTGGTGTGAGTTTCAAAACCAACCTAATAGTTCGTTAAAGCCCTCCCACTCGCCCCGACTTGCGTAGTCCGGTTGACCTTGAGCGATGGTTTATGCCCGATGCAGTCCCATTCATTAAATAATTGGATTACTGGATATAATTGTTTTGTACTTGGAATGTGATTTTATTTGCGCCTTTTTATTACACTGTTAACTTTTTTCTTTTGGAGCCGATTTATACATTGCTAAAAGCTTTTAGAGTTTTTTTGTTAAACTTTGTCGGTCTATAAATTTTCATGTTTATTTATGCCCTTCAAGAGCTTTTAATTATTTTCTTTTGTTGCCGGATTATTCATTGCTTTGTACTGCTGTAATGATGTGCTAATAATGCAATTTTTAGATATAGCTTACTTGCCTGTGCAACATTTTTCGTCATGACCAATAATTTACATTCCCTTTAGGGTTCACTTGTTTGTCATACCATTAGAGTTGGGTAGTGAATCGCTTTCACATTTTTTCCTCCAGGGATTTGTTATTTAAGCATTAAACACTGCACGAAAGAGTAAACACACAGTGCGATGGGGAGATGCACACTGCAGCCTCTAGGCAAAGAAGTCTAGGCCATTCTGTATGTTAAAATTGAGGTAAATTATAAATGTTTAAAATAATGCTATTTTATAAACGTATTTTAAATTACACAAATAAAATACTTTGAATGAATACAGGGCTCTATTAAGCAAGAAACATAATAAGGGGGTAAAAACATAAAGAGAGATAACTACTAAAAATTCCGTCACACAGGAGCTGTGTAAACTAAGCAATATCCTCAGCAATTTGTATATGTGAAGGTTATTACAGAGCACTAGAGCAAAGAGAGAGAGAGAGAGAGTAACGCTAATTGAAGATATACACATGTATGTAAAAATATAACTTCCAGGCTTAAAAGTATGTGCTTTTATATCATTGTGTGCTAGCTTAATGTTTTCAATTGCACTTAGCTGTATAACAACTAAAACAGAAGGTGATTAACGTTTAACCTACATTGTTAATTTCGGGCGTAAGATTGCTTGTTTTTCTGTGTTCCGAAACCGTTGTATTCTCTCGGCATGCATTTATTGTACACTTTACACTACCAAGGTTGATAAGAGTACAGACACTATCGCTTAAGACTTGTACATCGCTCCGTATCGCTTGCACCCGACATTCAAGGCCAACTTTATTATGTTAATGAGTTGTTGATAGCATTAATTACATTGGCATAAAAGTTAAAGATATACAGCTATATTTATTAAGGTAATGAGTTGATATGAATATTTATTTTGTATGTATATAATTTGAGGATTCAGAACTATTTTTACACCTATATACTGATATGGTTATTCTTGTATCTGATACGTGTGTGTTTTTGATAGGTAACAGCGCTTTACGTTTATTTCCATGTTTTGTTACAACTTGTTGACCTAAGCCCTCTTTTACAAACCTCTTAGATAGAGAAAGCATTTTTTAGAAAAACTGCTGCTATCACCTAACAAATTGCAAAGAGAACAATAGGCGAAAAGGGTTTCCCTTGTTAATGGCCACAAGTCAGGCACTCTGTAGGGATATTTCGGTGAGCTAGAAGCCGATATAGGTCTAGAATGAATGAATGAATGAATGAATGAATGAATGAATGGTGTTTAACGTCCGTTTTGCTACAGAGGCATCACAGGCGATGGACACTGATGACACGTGAGATGAAATGGGGAAAGTATTTATTTTTAAGGAAGGAAACGTTCCAGGCCTAAGTTTAGGGTACCTCCCCGGCGTTTGCCATTTATGAGGACTGAGGAAAACCTGGAAAAAACCTCAGCCAAGGAGGACGGTCCTGGCGGGATTAGAACCCCAGACCTCCAGCTCCGAGTCCGCGCCCTAACGACCTCGGCCATCCGTGGCGGTACAGGTCTAGAAGATTAAAGTCCTTTTAAGGTGGGTGAAGTTAGGGAAATAGCTATAATAGATTGTAAGAGCAGAATACGAGGAGCACACTTTGAAAGAAATAGAATCCTAAAGGAAACGAAACTGTCAAAATCGCGACGAAGTGTTTTATAGCTGGCAGACAAAATTATGCCGCACACTCGGGAGAATAAAGACTGATGGTAATGGGAATTGAACGTGCACTATCGCGAAATCTTAGCTTCCAAATATAGGATAGTGATGGGGGGAAAGGAAATGGGAAAATGAAGTATTATAGCCTAGGTCGAAATATATGATAGAAATTATCTTCCAGGAAATCCCAGGCTGTGGGAAAAGTGAATGTCAAAAGGGGGACAACAATCTTAACCAATGGCCATCGCATAAAATGAGCGAATGAGAACTTAGCAACACAATAAACATTTTGGGATAGACAATAGTGAACTTATCAGTTGGAAATAAAATAGTAACAGTAAAGAGCCTTATTTTCGCATGGAAGGAGTGTGAAGATAGAAAGTGGATTGTCAGAGAGAATAGAGGGAAGTCATTGAGATACAGCAGTCGTTGAGATATCACTGTCGTCGCGAGTTAAGACAGTGGTAGGGAAGACTAGTCGAGTTATCAGAGTCGCGAACAGATTCGCAGTTGTAGTGGTTGAGAGATAGAGCGCCGATGAGAATTAACACATTTGTTAGAAATGAGAATAGCGGGCTACAATAGATGCAAATGTAACTAAGAATAGATAAAGTGTTAAGATAGCCGCAGCATAGGCAGACTGCTGAGGATTTGCTGTAATATGGAGAATAGGAAGTGATAAAGACTGAATAGTAAGGCAGAGAGAAGTGGGGAAAATCATATCAGTTATAAAGATTATAGAATGTTGTTAGGCAGTGGCGAACAGTCCGATATTGATAGGCTGGTGTCTTGAAGTTGAAAAAACTGTTATTGAAGAGAACTATTTCGTGTGTCTGTTGTGCTACTTTACCTGCTCCCAAAACTCTGCAGTGAATCCTCATAATTAAATTGAAGCAACCGACTGAGCTAGAAGTCAGCGGAATAATAATCCTGCAATCGAACCATCGGATCCCCCGTACACAGCTTTACCAAAACAGCTCCAGATGACGAACCAACTTGGGACATTGAAACAACAAACACCAATAGTCAACTAAATCATACAATAACATAGCCGCTTATTTAAAACCGCTCCACGCTCCAGCATTTCCGCTGCCGTTCCTTACTGAAGCAGCAGGACGGCCGCTGTCTGTGAGGGTGTCGGATTATTCGTCCATCGCCTGCGCAGACTATTCTCCCCATACTCTTTCATATTACAGCAATGAGTTTATCGCTTGGTGGGAATACCCAATTGTTAATGCTAACGATAACAACACCCCCATATGCCTGGGTCATCTTAATCGTCGTCCTCGGCGATTACAAAAATTATGTTTTCAGCTATCCCTCACTCCTAATAGTCCGATTTCCCTGTTTTTCAGGAACCATTCTTGTTTTGTTTCAATGGTATATACCGAGTTTCGTCGAGAAAAAGCAAAACTTGGGCCGCTCCAGCGATTTTGAAATTTTCAGTTTAGGTCAATCCCCACTACAAATAGCCCAATACATACATACATACATACATACATACATACATACATACATACATACATACATACATACATACATACATACATACATACATACATACATACATACATACATACATACATACATACATACATACATACATACATACATACATACACACATACATACATAACAATATATTCATTTTAATCGTCATTTTCTTGTGCCTAGAAAGTAAGATCGGTGGAAATTTGAAGAAAAATTTCAAAAAATTTTCCATGCGTACAACCGCAATAGCTGCTTTCTATCAGAATTCGCTAAAATGTATAACTTTGAATGAAGAAGTAATTATATATCAAACAGAAAAGACCACACTTATAAACAGGTCAAAAGAATGCGCCCTGGGCTGTAAATGGTACGCAAACGGAAGACATAACAAATGAAATTGTAGGATGAATGAGAGGTTGAGGTTGTCGGTGGTGGATTGTAGTGTGGTGTGAGATGATGACGTAGGAGCTTCACGTCGACCGCCAACACTTCCTCTGGGACTTCGCCTCACGTGTCTTTCGCCGATTTTCGTTGAGGGGACTCCATGTGGATAAGACGGGACTTATTAGGTGAAATAGAACACTTCACAGGACATATGATGGAACTGCTGTTTATTAATCGATGGATCATTTAATGGTCGATTGGTGAACCTTGCGAGTACCACAGTCGAGAGCAACACAATGTTTTGACAAGCAAGTACTGAAATTGATGCTTGGGGCTTTTGCGACAACTCGGCTGAAACTTCCCTGCGATCTCAGTCGAACTACGCAACTAGAAGCTGAGTATTAAGACGAATGCTAGTATGACAGTCATGTCAAAATGGGACGAAGGCATAGGTAATACCAATATAGCTGCCATGACACTGCCCACGCCTCTTTTTGACGTTGTTTTCAAAACCGTCAGCCATTGGATGTCTTCCGAAATTCTTTCTAACACCTTATTCCCTAGAAACATTTATTGAAAATACGGGCCGGACCATAGGCTTGCTCTCTGGCGTTTAAAGATGTGACTCCCACACAGGTCGATTTCCTCAGCGGGCTAGCGGTTGAAAGTCTCGCTAAGATTTTGTTCACACGACCAGGGAATGGTCATACCCTTTTAAGAAGTCTTTTGTCAGTGACTTTGGAAGGCGAACCTTTTTTTAATGTTGTGACACTTATGACTACGTTTCCGCAGAGCGGCTGTCTAAGGGTGGTTCACCATATGACTTTCCAGCTACAATTTCTGTACCTTCCTTACATAGTAAATACATTGAGAGAATAATTACATATGATTATATTGATGGCATTTGATTACACAGTCTTAGGGATATAAATATTACTAATTAAAATATCTATGTCACTAATTATATTAATAAGATGTTATTTCACATCTGCAATAAAAGGTATAGAAAAGACAGCAAATATTATACATAATAGATATATTGGGGTGGTAGCTATGGGCAGTTACAGGGTTCAGTTAAAGATTGCCATTTGCAGATAGTAAAGCAACTGGTTGAGGCATTGCTTTTTTTTTATTGGGTAGTGTTTAACGCCCATTTTACTACTACTACGCTGATAACCTGAGCTGTTAAAGAGCGTCCATAAATAAATAATTTTTACTACTGAGGCGATTGTTGAGGGAGAAAAAGAATTCTTAATATGCACTTGTTAGCATGTTGAAATACCAGTATGAGGAATGATGGTAGCATTTATTAGCATAAAAGAAAGCAAGTGTTTAACGAAACAGGTCGCGTCCAAAAATGTTAACTAAAAAGAAGGCAAACTGGGAGAGAGAAGAATATAGAGAAATGAAAGTTGACGTAAATTAAACTAAAGTTAAGTGTAAAGGTCTGGAAAGAAATTGAAGCTATATTGGGCCTTTTAAAAGTAACTTCAAACTTAAAGGGTTATACATATTATAATATTTAAAAAACACCACTGTGTCAGGCAAAAATTGCGAGTTAGATTTTCATTTGCATTTCCTAGTTACCATTTTGTTGATTAAAACATTAATGTTTTTATTAGTACTGATATAGGAAGTCACAAGCCATAATTTTACCATTAAATGTTTACATATTCCTGGTCCAATGCTACTATAAAAGCAATAAAAGTATTTCTCAAGGTCTAAGAATATTTTGAAGACATAATTAATTTTATTCTTTTTTTAATTATGGGCATATAGTTGGGAAGTTTTAAGAAACTGGTTCTTTATTGGTTGGAAGAAATCTAGAAGATCAAAGACAATCAATGATAGTAGTGCTGCTGAGGTCATATAATTAATGAAATAAGTATTAGATTGGATTTTTAGTGATAGAGTAGAGTACTTCGGTGTTTCAACCTTGCCCAACGAATGGCCATTTGTGATTATGGCCCCAGGGGAGACATCTCCGGGAGGAATGAATGACATGAGGGAGGCACCTGTAGTTAGGATCCACGAGCGGCGAGGCACATACATAAACGGGGTCCTTAACATCGTTTCCACTGACGTAGGCAGAGAACTCCCCCCCCCCCCCCCCCACAGGAGCACGGCTTCCATACCATACGCCGGGGCAGAAACTTTTCCAAATTGCAACCTACCGTCATTTCGCAGCAGCTCACCTCCTCCTGATACTTTCGATCTTGTGACAATTCAACGGAATAAAATTATGTGAAATGAGAGAGCGGAAAATTGTGGATCTATCTCAGAATTTGCCAAAGCGACAAGGAGAAACCACGGAAGAACCCAAGATGGTCGGTCGGTCTCAAGAAATTTGGACCTGACACTCCTCATTAGGTATAATAATCATGAAGTTAATAGTGATAGCCAATCGTTCAAGCATATTCAAATTAGTAATAGCACAGTTTGAAGAATTGTAAGAAAACATCTTAATTTATGCCTATATAAACTGAAACCAGTATTTGACTTAAAAGAGTGACAAGCGAAAAATATATGCTTTTAATTATTTGTGCTACGAGCGATTAAAGCTAACAATGACTTCCTGGATAACATTTTCTGGACAGGCGAAACACGCTTCTTTCTTAATGGTGGAATAAATATACGACATTGCAGAGTTTGGTTCGAAAATGATCTCCAGACTTTAATTTAATTAAGTTTATGAGTTTGTGTCATAATTCAACAGTGGCTTATATTTCTTTGAAAAAGAAAACAATAGAATAATAAAACTATTAGTAAATGGGGAACACTACTATATTATGTTACAGAGCTTCTTCATAGAAATCACAACCTGGAGAGCATAATCTTCACCCAAATTTACAGCCCTGAAAAACAATTATATTTATTTTTGCGATCGAGTCATCAATATGCATTTTCTACGATCTCCAGATCCCAACTTTTGGTTATGAAGTCATTTTAAAGAGCGTGTATTCCTGGCACACCCAACCATGCACAAATTGAAAAATCTTATCTCGCAAGAAATTAGGAATATTTTTAAAAAAATGTCAAATACTGTGCATGACATAATACAGTCAGATTATTTGAGTTACGGGCCGACAGAGCGCTGTTGCATACTGGGGAAACAGCCATCAAGGCCATATAATGCATTTTTAGATAACAGCTTGTAGGTTTGAAGGAGGCTTTGTCGATGAGTTATATCACTATCGAAGAACAAGTTTTTGTGTACGATACATATGCGAAAATGAATTTTTGCATAGATGTACTAAGACATTCGCATTAAAATATACTTATAATCGTGTTCTAGATAGAGAAATAATTCGCCAACTTGTTAAAAAGTTAACGAAATACAGGCTCTCTCATCAACAAGAAACGTGTTCCTAACCGTTCATCAGTCGGTGCTGGTGGGATAGTGGTTACCATACTTGCCTTCTAAACCCAAGATCGCGGGTTCAAACCCGGCCAGGGCCGATGGATTTTTTTCGGGCGTAAAACTCCTGAGTATGGCTTCCTTCGGAAGGGAAGTAAAGCCGTGGGTCCCGTGTCGTACATTTACGGGACGAAAAAGAACCTCAAGCCTGAAAGAGAGGCCTCTGAGCAAAATTTATTGGCCGTTTCACGGCCTGAGTTGAATGGGACGCTGATGACCTGAGCTGTTAAAGAGCGTCCATAAATCAACCAACCAATCAATCAATCAATCAATCAATCAATAACTGTTCATCTAACTTTTCTTACAGAAAAAAAGTTAGATGTGACATAGAAATTTCCTTTGCAGATGCCGGCAATGTATTGCCGCTAAGGGGCATCATTTAAAACATCGATTTTAACACAGATTATTGCTTATTACTATCAGTTTTAAATACAGTTTCATTTTTATCCTTTTAGCAAAAATATAGATACTAAAATAAAAATAATAAAAATACTAACTTTACCTTGGGGATGCTATCTCCTTTTTTCCGGTAGCGGCGACCCTTGACCAAATAACTGTACTGCAGGAAGGAGAAGGGCAAACATATCCCATTTCGTAAAAACTAAAGTGTAATTTTTTGCCTAATATGGTGATATTTTGCTTTTTTCTTATCTCACTTATTATAACATTTATAATGTTTAAAATGTTGAAGTGATTTGTAAACACTGTGTCCCGTTCAAGAACCTCTACCTAATGAGCAGGATATTGCATTTTAGCATAAGCAATTCTAAAAAAATGGTGTAGGGTAGTGTGTCAAATCACTTGTTCTAAAATCATTATATATATAAACTATATATAAACTATATATTATATATATTATATATATAAAATCACGAAAACCCAATTGCAATTGCTCGAGGGAACGTCGTGAACGTCAAGCAGTTTCATGTTCTAGCAATATAGCAATAAATATGGCTACTAAAATACAAATCATACCGTAGTCTGGTGTTTGCTGATAATTCAGAATTGCAATTTCAAACCGCCCAGGACTCAATGTAGATATTAAACAAAGTAAATATGATATTTTTGTGGTTCATAACTATTTTACGGCACATAAAAGCTGGGGGTTTACGTCAGTAAAAATAACCAACTGTTTCACATGAAAATAAAAGAACTTTGCGACCAATTCTGATTTCACTTTTATAGGACCAAACGCAAATAAGGGCTCCATTATAATTTGTCTTTGGAATTTATTTATTCCGTATTAATATAGCGGTTTTGAATTAGATGAAACGATATATTTTCAAGAGTATATATTTCAATTACTTGAGTGAAAATTACTATATATTGTGATAAAATAATATAAAATATTTTTAAAAGACCTTAAACTATACATTTTCGATAATATTTCTAATGATATTATACACTACATTATTATCTTAACTAAAATTTGAAGAGCGCGCGCGCACACACACGCACACACACACACACACACACACACACACACACACACACACACACATCTCTTGCTGAAATGAATAAGTGTTGTATAGGGTAGCAGATAACACTTTCTCTGTGTTACTGTGATTCTAGAGATGGCTAAGAAATTGAAGTTGACAGATAGACGGTTATAGTGTGGCACTATATATTTTTTTAATTTTTAGCAGCTGTGAGTTGTTTCATCGCTGGTATCCAAGTTCTTCCTCTTTAAAATTCCACAACCAGTATTGTATCAAAGACAACGGTTAGTCGATGTGTCCACTATTATTCATGTAAATAAGACCATTCTTATAAATATTAATTACTTTATCGCCATCTAAATTTTACCTTATTTGTAAACAGACCAACTATTTTAATTAGTATTTTGTATATAAATGTATATAAAATAAATATGAAACGTAAAGTAACTTTTGGAACAATATACTAGTAGCTAAAATAACTAGAGAAACCGAAACAAATAAAACATTTAAGTAGTCACACACTTTCTCTTTATTTTGAACCGCTTGTGTTCTTTTATTTTTTATCTACTGGTTATGTGTGCGCGCGCGCGCGTGCGTCCGTCCGTCCTTCCTTCCGTGATCATTCCGGTTAATACAATTTAGATGGTTGAACTGTTTGGCTGTTCCAGAGTTTCAAAACATATAAAGTCTATGCATTTGTTTTCAAGTTTTTTCTTAATTGATTTTGAAGCTGTAGCAAAACAAATAAATGCATGCCTTTGGAAGTATACGATTCATTCTTTTACGTTTATTACTTCATTAGTTCATGTTTAAATTAAACAAATAGTTACTTTATTGTTATTTATTATTCTATATGCAAAATTTAAAACAATTTAAGTACATTTTCTGTAGGTATATTTGAAAATGGAAACTGTATGCTATTGTAACCCATAATGTACAACTAATTTAAGAATAGAAAGGGGGCTTGGCACTAAATATTTTGAGAATGAAAACGAATGGTCTCGTACGCTTCAATATTGAGCTGCAGACTTCGGTAGGATCAATGATATAGCTACATTGCGATGTTAAGTGTGTGATATATAAAGCGGTCTCCAGTCATAAACATATTGCATCTCAATTTAACCGCAGGTCACGTACAGCTCATTCAGTTTACAGGTATTCGTGGAAACGATAGGGCGTTTTAAGAAATACAACAGATAAGTTTTATGACGAACTTCAATTAGTGCGGTATACTCTATATTTGACAGAATAAATAATCTATTTAATGTAGTTTACTGTGTTTTAATCCTCTTGACTATTCATAAATACAGTAGTAGCTTTGGAGTTAACTCATGTAGCACTCAACGAAGCGTCCGATACCATTTGTTTCTCTTCTTGAGCTGACTATTTTTTTGTTTACCCCTAAATACATTAACTGAGACTTTAGTATCATTTGGTCACACATAGCTTCCTAATTAGCTATAGTCTTGTACTGAAAATACTCTCCCGTTCTAGCTCTCTATTATATATCAATATTTCATTACCCTTTTTATTACCTTGAAGAGTACTGACTTAATTTACATCCTTGTTGGAGACCTACATTGCTTTGCCGATAGCCTCGGCTACAGAAATAAAAGATAATTCATTATGCGTTGAAAATCTGGTGAATTCATGACCAAGTCCCCTTAAGACAATGCACTGGTACGTACCTTGTTTACTGATGAAGCAACATTCACAAATCATGGACAAGTCAACCTTATGATCATGTGCTGTTAGTCAGTAAACACTCCCTATTGGCTTATTCAAGCGGAATGTCGGAGTCAATGGAATGTAAATGTGCGATGTGCAATAGTTATACGTCATATCTGAGGATTCATGCTTCCAGTAACTGAACAAAGGGGTAGAACTTCACTATAACGTTTCCTGTACCGAGCAACATTTTTTTTCACCATAAGTTAACTTTTTAATAAAACAATCAATTTTAACGTAGAAAACGTCATTGGCATAGAGATGAAGCGAATTTGTCTGCTTAAGCTAAGATATGCTCAGTAATAATTTAAACAATAATTTTGTTTGTGTTTTTCAAAGTAGTCCCTGTTGGATGCAATGCATCTGTTTCAGCGTTTCTACCCGTCTTCAAAGACATGCTGGAAATTACTTTTTGACAGGAACTTCAGAATCGCCTCATATTAGGCGTTTCTTCAATTTGGGTAAAAGGAAAAGTCACATGAGCTGAATATGAACTATATGGTATTAAAAGGGACACACTTCACATTGATTATTTTGAGATATTGATCAAGGTGCGGCAATGCATTATCGTAGTGCAGCATCCAGCTTGTAGCATGGAAATGTATACTTTTGCCTATGATTTCGCCTTGTGCGTAGATTTATCCAGTTACAGCTTTTGCTTTTAGTAATGCTGGTGATGATGGGAATTTCCACACGGAACTTTGTTGTTTGCTCTCAGAATAGCCAAGTTACATCAGCAGTAATTAACTTGGAAAGAAATTCCTCTTCTTCCTGTAACACCGTCTTCAACTGCATGCAAACCTGCACGCAAACGTCCTTTTGTTTGGGAATCAGCTTTCTTGGAATCTACCATGCATAAACACGTTTTATTTTGCTACCAACGTATGGGGGTATCGAACGACATTTTAAGAATTTCTGAAAGGGTTATTAATGTTATTCGACTACCCTCTCTCACAATGACAGCAACGCTATTAATGTTTTATTTCGTTAGAGCACAAACTAGAGCGGCGTACACCTTCCTTTGAAATTGATTGCCTCCCCACTAAATTAAACCATCTTCGACCTGTGCTATAGAGAAGCATAAACTATTCTTAGTCCTTCTGTAAGATTAAATAGTCCTCAGATGAAAATTTGTTGGGACGAAAGCACAATTTCAGTGCAGCATACTGTTCGTCGCGTTTCACCTTCATTTTACTGTAGGGGGAACTGAACACGTCTCAATTTACACATTGTCACAGGTAGGAACTGCAAGTGATAACAGTGAAACTTGTACATTATGCATAACGCCAACAAAACATTGTAAAGTTAAACTTTAGAGCGACAATTTTTTACCTGTAAAAATTATGATTATTTATTGAACAGTTATCGTGTTTAATTCCGAATTGAGAAACATTTTACATTAATATTCTGGTAAATAAATAATTATTAAACAATATTAATAAAAATAACAGATTTGGATTATATGATGGTAAACTTTCTTAATTTTTATTTTTGGAAAGAATCAAAAGATTTTGGGCCAGTTATTAACAAAAATGGGACGAACCATCGAAACTTAACATTGTTAAATAAAATGTATTGAAACTTCCAAAAAAGCATGTTCGCAAGAAAATATTGAAACATTATATTTTATTATCACATAGTGCATTATGCATATAGAGCATATCCTTAAGAATGATTTCTGGATCCTGCATCTGTTCTTTTCCAAAAAATATTACAGTTAATCTTCAGATCATTCCTGAAACATTGTAGCATTTTTCGTCATAGCTGTAAAACTTCTCGGTAACTCCAACTGAACTCATATCCTTGCCGTCGAGTTAAAGTAAAACCCCAAGATTGCGGGTAATCCAAGTAGATAACAACCCTAAGTATGGCTTCCTTCGGAACGGAAGTAAAGCCGTGGGTCCCGTGTCGTACATTTACGGCACGAAAAAGAACCTCTAGCCTGAAAGAAAAGGCCTTTGAGCAACATTTTCCGGCCGTTTCACGCCCTGAATTGAATGGGGCGCTGATAACCTGCGATGTTAAAGAGCGTTCATAAATAAACCAAATCAACGTGTTAAAGTAAAACTTTTTCGATTATAATGTTATGCTCCAAAGTTCTTCATATACGAGGGACATTCTAAAAGTTCTCAGCTGACCAAGAAAACACAAAATTTAAGGGGAATGTACCTTTTTTATTTTTCACAGTCACCTTGTAAATCTATATATTTAGTACAATGACATCCATCTTTTTAATATCCTCAGTAAAATAAATTTGTCTAACTGTAAAAAATAAGCGTCTGTCTCAGATTCAAACTCATCATTTGATAAGAATCTTCGTCCACCCAGTTATTTTTTCAGATTTGCGAACCAAAAGTAATTGCTGGGAGCCAAATCCAGCGAATATGGAGGATGGTGAAGCACCTGGAAGCGATGGTCATGAAGTTTTGCAGCAACAACTTCAGACATGGTGAAGGCGCATTATCGTAATGAAAGAGGTTTTCGCATGGCGTGGACGTTTAACCTGAATAGCATCCTTCAGTTGGTCCAGTAGTGAAGCGTAATATTCCCCGATCACGATTCTGCCCTTTGGGGGTAGTGTACGAGCACCTCATCACGAGAATCTCAGAAAACCGTAGCCACGATTTTTCCTTCAGATAATACCGTCCTTGCTTTCTTGGGTGCACTTTCAGCTGTTGTCACCCACTGTTTGGACTACTCCTTCATCTCTGGCGTGTAGTGATGAATCCGTGTTTTATCTACTGTTTCGGGAAGTCGGAGACAGTTATTTGAATTACGGTTAAACAAGCCTAAATATTCTTGCAAAATGTTCATTCGAATGCGTTTTTGGTCCTTTGCTAACAAAAGCGGCACCCTTCGAGTGGAAAGCTTTCTCACAACCAAAACTTCATGTAAAACGTGGTGGACACAGTCTTTGCAATGTCAGCCAAACCGCATACCTGCAATTGGCGATCAATGAGTATTGCATTGGAATTTTTGTCACAATCTCGTCGGTTGCAGCAGTTGGACCCCCTGAGTACTCATTATCTTGAATGGATGTGACCAACCCACTTGTTAACCCTCGAAAACAAAGGGGTTTAATATGGTATCTTACTCCTGTTGTATTTCTTTTGGGATTAAACCATTCAAAATTAGGCATTTCTTATTTCAGTATTATCCATTTTGTAGAAAATGCAAACAATAAATAGTTCGTCACAAACAAGTGACTACTCTTATTTGTTGAAACTTTACAGGTGTCATCTAAAATATGATACCTGACAACTATCTTACCACGAGTACTGATAATTTTTCCGTAATTTAATTGAGGTTAAATAACAAGCATGAGTTTGAAAATTAAATTAATTTGCCTAAACATTATAAACAAGAGAAGGATTCGGTAAGATAATTGCAATGCGAGAACGATGTCATTTCTCTGTACTCCTATTATAATCATTTAAGTTTTTTGGCTTACCTGTTTGATCTTCCTGAAAACATACACTAGTTTCATTAACTTTTATTCCAGTTGTACTGCTTGAAGATATAAATTAAATAAAATACAACTTTTTACGAGCGGCAAGTAGTGAACAGGAACATGCATGAAATTGACTTCCTAGATCTCTAGTCGAATCAAAGCAGAGACTATAGGGAAAAAAATTGAAGTGGGAGAAAAAATATCAGTTTTATTATTTTTTGAACACCATGTTTTAAAATTATCGACTAAGTTCCATTCTGATTGGTGAATAAGGTATCAACGAGACCATACATTGGTTGAAAGGCGCTCCCATGCAATTATAAGTAGGCTCAGACCCTCCAGTGATATTTATTAGGACTATTTCACGAATAAAATAAGAATTTAGATATAAATATTTAAATATAAATATAATATAATTCCCGTAAACTTGGCTTACAATATTGTAATAATTGTATTTGTATTATGAATATTTATCCTTTCCAAACCATCCAGCAACAGACGAATGTCGAGTGTCAGTAATGCCAATAGAGAAGAGCCAAACATGAGTTTGGGACTATTTCATGAATTGAATAAGAATAAAAGTTATATATAATATATAGAAATTCGCGCTCGGATTATTAACAGTTTTATAACATCCTATACTTATGAATACCTATTCAGAAACTATGAGAATGAAATAGACGAAAGTCGACTATTACAGTCGCTATCGTTCGATTTACTAATACCTACTGAGGAAAACAAAACAGAGTAAACATTTTGCAATTCTGAATAACGTGTTTATTAAGATTTATGGTTGCTTAGGCAGATATTGTTACATAATTTACAAAATGATTTCAGACTGTTTGGCTGAATACACAATAAGTTAGTTAAATTTACAATTACTGAAAACACAGAAAAGTGGTCAGGAATTATAAAGTCGAGGTATAGAATTGGCTACACTGACCACAAGACAAATGAACGTTGCGTGATAAAACGGATTTGATATCTTTTTCAATTTATTCCTTCCATATGAAACTTAGTTCAGATGTTTTTGTTTTCTGCAGTTTATCGGTACTGCCAATTGCACTGATACTTTCTCTTAGGATGTCACTAATTGCTAGCTCTTATTTTTCTTACACTAAGAACAACCTAATAGGCTTCAAATCTAATTTTTTTAATGTTGTCTAGCGTGTTGCTTATCTACATGAACATCTAGTTTACAATCTGTACTGGTATTCTCATTGAGAAGCTATATACATGTTTTCTTTTTGGGTATTTGATTAAATTGAATTTTTGAAACATTAAAATGTTTTTACAAAGAAAAAGCGATGATATATAAATAATAAAATTGTTATAAATTCTAATGGTGCTAAAATATGTTAATGTGAGCATAAGATGTTCAGAGTAACTATCTTTTATTTCACTATACAGATCAGCTTAAACATTCCACTTATTAAAGTAATGGTAACAATATAATTGCATATTTATGCAGGAGCACATGCAAAGCTTTAATATGTATGCAAAACATAAGAATATTCAATTCAGAATCGATACATTTTTAAACTTCACTAGATTGATCTTAATGAAACATTAACTGTTCCATGTTTCGTCCAGTATTCGTAATAATTCTGGAGAAAAAAATGTTAGTTCAATTTCGTGAATTACAAACTGGTAAAACCGAATTTGAGTGGAATATATTTAAAGTTTTACACGTTAACTTTACTTTTCCTTGAAATTCTTGTACTAGTTGATCTTTCTTATGTAGAGGATATTAATTGAATAATTAATACGATACTGTCAATAGCTGAAACCCTTCACAGTGGTTTTCATGTGTCCTGACTTCATCCAGCTCTTGTCATATGCAACATACCACGAGTATTCAGCCACAGGCTATTGCTGTTATACTTAGTAGCTTCAAAGCAGTGCAGTATTTACGTGATTCACAGTTGATGTATAAATTGTGCACTATACCAACCCTGTCATCATCACAAAGCAAACTCAATGCAACTACCCACACGGTATTTATTGCAATATTAATTCTAAATAACAAGAGACAATATATTAGTTAATACATCCATCATGCAGACTGCGTTGACTTTGCTAGGAATGCAATTTAATGAAAGCAATTACATTTTCTACATAATACTCGTGATTGTAGATTAATAATAATTAATTACACACAACTCGGGACTACCTAAGCTTGCTTAAAAGTAAGATCTGCCTCAATCCGTAGAATAAATTTATAATGCAACATTAACATGAACTTCTTTGCATCTCTTAGTAATTCCCACGACGTTTGTTAATAAACAAACGGAACATAGTTCGTCTTCCACATTATACGTTTTGCTTTCAAGAAGAAAACTTTGTAATTTAAAACGGTTTCAGAGGTGAGATCAGAGGCCCTATATTACTAATGCGAAGTTATTCATTTCTATGTATCTTTTCCTCAGAAAGTATTACAAATACCTCATTGAAACTTTTACTGCTTATTTTTCATTACATAATAAGTTCTGAGCTCGAGTTTAGAGAATGTACTTAATAAAAATAACATTTTTTGTAACAGACTCATTTTTTATAAAAATAAAATTAGAGTAATATTTATGTACAGAACGTTCTTATGCAAATGACCTGAAACTAGAGTTCAGCAATGAATGTAATAGTGTAGATCAGTTGTAAAAAGTCATGCTTTTATCTTAATTCGTTTATGAGAAAGGGGCACATCTCCTATGTTAGGACTTTTTCACTTACGACTAAATTAGCTTTAACGTTAATAACTCTGTCAATTTACATACTAACCCATTTCTTGCACCTGAATCTTCACGCAAAGTAATAAAATCACCACATGACAGTTTCACTCAATATGTAATTAAAATATTCAAGTCAATCGCTGTATTAATATTTCCTTTGCTGTCTTCAATATCTTCCTTAAGATTACCAGATATCTTTTTCTTGGGAGCACTAAGGGGAGTGTAAGTAATTGGTTTATCTTAATTTTTATAACCCTGGTGGACTTATGCATGTTATGTATTTAGGAAAGAAAACGGGGTTATAGCTTATAAAACTCAAAATAAACACATAATTACGTAATTAAAACACTTACAATGGAAATTTTCAATAAATTACACACCAAATCAAACAGAAAAATCCAAAAAATTATTTGAAATAAAAAAAATAAATTTGATTTTTTTCAAAATTTGACCTCTGACGTTCAATATTGTACACCGTATCCTTTGCCTCATAATAATGCAATTATAATAAATAAATTATGCTCGTATGTTTCTTAACCTTAAAACTTAATTTTACTTGTCAAGTCGTATCTGGTAGGTCAAAGACGTTTTGTAGATTTGACATAGAGATGATGCGATATTTACATAGTCTGCTTAAGTTAAAGAGCAATGTATAACGTTGAAATAAGTCACACCCAGATGTACTCGTAAAATGTTTATTGCTCTATAATGACAACTGTTGGTTTTTATGTGCATGTTGGTTGAGACGATCACGCCTTGTGCTCCAGTCAGGAAAAATAACGGTTTTATTTGTTTCTTCACTCATGAAGACAAATACTTTATTGAGTTCTGTTTTACTGTGTTTGGCCTCGAAGGTAGCACGCTCTCCTGGGTCAAAACCCGTCGAGGTTGATACTGGTATTTTCAGGCGTAAAAATCTCCAGCGTAAGTCTTCCACATTAATAAACTTCATACCTTAAAAAAAAATAGAACCCTGGACAAAATTATTGGCCGTTTCGCGTTCAAACAACACCTCAATTTTCCTACCATATGGCGATGGAAGCGATGAGCTTATCATCTACGCCTCTTCCCTCTGTAGGGAAACAAGTGTAACTAAAGCCTCCTTGGTAATTGAAATCTCCCACATAGGAGGCGTTCATGTTCTAGGATAGAACGAACGGTATATCAAGTCAGTCTGTATTCTGAATGTCAAAAATGGGCAATTGATTTGACGACCGAAAGCAATAAAAAAAAAAAAAAAAAAAAAAAAAACTTCTGGGAGTGTAAAGTCAGGTCCAAATATAGTTTTTAGTGGAGCTGCACTTAAAATACTGCAAATAGACAGCAAAATAATTAAAATAGGAATTTATTAAAAGGGAAAACAAATAGTAATATCACTTATTATTAATGAAATTAGGTGTTTCACGTATTTAATGCCTTTTATCACATAATTAAAGTACTTAAGCTTGCTTATTTAACTGAGGCATCACAGGCATGCTCAAAAATCTCTTAATGGATTTCACTTATAAATAATTGAAAAACTATTAGATAGTAGCTTTGCAGGTGCCTTTATTTAATTTTTGTGATTGTTTATACACGGATCCATCCAGTTACCAATCCACTTAACGTTGAAATGCAGAATAAACAAATCACGAACACTGTAGGTTCAGTGACTAGGTGCACCATATCTGTGGAAAACGTTTTGTTTTAAGTGTTCTTCTTGTGGAAAGAAAAAGGTTCCAACACGTCAAGATAATTTGTTACATTAATAGTAACCTCTTGAGAAAAGAATGATCACACCACACATTGCCTTTGGATGTCTCTTTCCATTTCAGAAACCACAAGAGAATTTTCGGATTCCCATATCCAAACATTGTATCTTAACCTTTCCGACAGGAAAAGTGGATTTATCCAAGAAAACTAACAACACGGTTCATATATCTAGTTGTGTATACCTCTATTTTTCTAAATAAATAAACATAAGACTTTATTATAAAAAGGACAGATATATAGCGCAGAGAGCAGAAACTTTTTGGTTGAAAATTGCAATGCAGAAAATAGCAAATTATATACCTAATAGTTTTTTATTTTTAATGAATAAAACATGTCGGAGAATTAATGCACCGCGTATTTTGTCGCTATCAGAAAAGCAAATTGCCCCAGTACCTCCTTCACCCCATGAAGCTCCAAAGCAAAGAAAGTTGTCACGCAAATAATAAAGGATAAAATATAAACTTTGAATTTACAGACGCTATCAGTGTCAGACTTGACAGTGAACTTAAAGAAAGCCGAGTAGTGAAAAATTTTCTACAATTGCTGGATAATTTATCACATGTGCCAATGCTCAGAAACGCTGAGAGAATAATATTGCAGTGCTGACAATGGAAACGTGACTGTTGCACATATGACATCAGGGACTGAACTAGAGCTAATGTTCGTGCACATCCATACAGAGCACAAATGAGACACAGATATATCACCTACCAGAGGAGCACGTGTAGATTGCTGAAGAGAACTATCTATTAAAATGTTAGCAGCACTCAGATTTAACAGTCTTTTTATGCTCTAGCTTAATCATGAAGGGAAATTCCTATGTAACCGGCAGAAGAGCGCTAAGACACAAATTTAGCTATGACGAAGAGAAATACATTTCTATTGAAAAGAAAGAAAGTGCACAACAGCTCATCACCACCCTCTCCTTTATAACAAACAAATGAAGGTGGAAATAACAAAATATTATCGCCACTAAATATGGAAGTTTTCTTATACACAATAAATACTAAGATACCACAGTATTGGTGTTCAATGGTGCATTATAGCCTGTGTTCAAAGTGGAATGCGATCATACGTCACCTCACCACGTTATAGTGTTTGCCGAGCCTAACCAGCCAGTAATTGAACTGTTTTCTTTATGTTTTCTTTTGTTTCAAAAAATTAAGCAAGAGTTTTGTGCTTTAATTACTGACGTACTGAAAATAGCGAACATAAATTATATAAGTCGATCTAAAGACAATTATTTAATTTTATTTTTTACTTCAAAATAACGTAACTGACAAGACTTTTGCAAAGTTTCAGCAAAATTTAAAGACAACAAATGCATCTATCTTAGTTCATTGAGGGCTACATAAAATCATAAAAACCGGAAAATGAGGCTTAACTACATAAATGGTTTAACATGACCACATACTTTGTGCCGAAGAACCATTTTCTCTGTTCAGTTTTTATACATTTAATCCATAGGCACCAAAAAAACATAAAGGTAACAGAGTTAATTTGAATACAATTATGTTATGGGGTGAGTTTTAAGTTTGATTCGCATAATGTAAGGTTTACTAAGTTTAACATTTTAAACTTAGTGACGCGGCACTCTCTTCACTATGTACAGGTATAGTCTCGTGCATGAAAAAGTAGCATGGTATTTCTTTTCTCTTAATGTTGAAGTCCCTTATTCGCATGTAACATAAATGCGCTGATTGACATCCAGGGTTTCACGTCAGACAGTTTGCAGACTGTTCATAGTCAACGAAGTTCACACATTTTTATTACATTAAAACGTTCAAATTTAAGAAATCAGTACTCAAATAATTTAATTTCAGGATTTACTTGAACATTTGGAGCAACATCCCACTAAGCTACTCTTATGAAGGATATATTTCCTTTAAACTTTTTTTTGGGGGATAAAATTATATTGATGTTTCATATTACTTCATTTGCTTTAACACTAACTACCATACATAAATAATAAACTGTTTATATGTTTTAACCTAAATATTGCTTCCTTCGGAAGGGAAGTAAAGCTGTGGGTCCCCTATCGTACATTTACGGCACGATAAAGAACCTCAAGCCTGAAAAGAAGAGTCCTCTAAGCAAAATTTGTCGTCCGTTTCACGCCCTGATTTGAAAGGGAGGCCGATGACCTGAGATGTTAAAGAGCATCCGCAAATAAAGCAAAGCAAACAAAAAAATTGTTTTAAATCGTACATTTTTTCTCTGAACTTAGTATAGTTTTTTATTTCAAGATTTTTTGGAACTTTTCCTTACCCTGAAAAGGTAAAAGTCAGAGAACTCTTAACATTCATCCATCGTCTCTTTAGACTTTCGTTGTTATCAGGAACGTTAAACAGTAACAAAAATAAATTTCATTTCATGAGAAAGGAATCCTTGTAATTTTTATTCAAGTAATAATAAAGCTTATGTTATTTCATTAAGAACTATGAGAGTCAGTCATATTAAAATTAAACAAATGCAGCTGTAGAAATATGTTGATTGTCCTGGAGAGTTTTGTACTATGGGAAAGAAGGTTGTACACTAGACAAATTAGATGGCCTTCACGTATGAAACAGTGCACGAGTCTAACATTATTGGTAACAGAGTAGGCACCATCCAATCAGTGGAATGAAAGGTAATTATGACGTTCTTTTTCCATCAACATGGCCAAGAAGCAGGGGCAGCTGTAATCTCATGCGCTGTACCGAAACACTCACGAAATGGCGGCGGGTGATACACTCTCAAATGGTGTCATTTTGCACTGTCAATATTTGCCCATTGCAGCAATTCAGATGGGATGTGGTGATTCCACTTTACAGCCCTGACATTCCTGTATGATTTTTGCATTTTCGGGGCAGACAAAATTATTATACACACATATGTATAACTATTTTTTTATAATGTGAAATATGAATTAATGAACATAAGACGGAAGTTTTTCTTTGACAAAATATAGCGTAGCAGTTATAAGAAATACGTTTCAAACAATATACTAAACAAAGAAAAAACTAATGCATTTACTTGTGTGCTTTAAAACTATAAAGTAAAATTATTATGGTTTAAACTGACAGTATAGCGTTGCAATTCTGCTGCGGTGGAGCAATTAACTCTGTCTGGATTACAGTGGGCATTAATAATTGATAAATGAATGCATAGAGTAACAACTAATAGCTTTATGATTGAATTTAGTTTGCCAATGTTGATCAGTCACCAACATGGATGAATTGACTACAGAAAGTAAGCGTGGTTTTTGCATGACATGTAGTACACGTGTTGGAAATGACCGCCTTAGCGCGAATCAATATTTTAAGGGGCAGTTCTTTAGGGGAAGCAAGATGTGGCAGAAATATTCTCTATCTTGAGTGCCATTAATTAATTAAGTGCTAAGTGTTCAGATCAGGATGCTATTCACGTAAAGAAAGTCGAGCAATATGCGTCTTAAGGTTAAGTTGTTGGAACATTTAATCTCATTAAAGCCCGT
The DNA here is from genome assembly GCA_030762175.1 of Metallyticus violacea. NCBI lineage: Eukaryota > Metazoa > Arthropoda > Insecta > Mantodea > Metallyticidae > Metallyticus > Metallyticus violacea. The sequence continues at coordinate 44,878,847 of CM060835.1, read as the reverse complement.
TTTCATTATCGATGCATCACAGGTGCTGGACACCGATGTATTGATGATAAACTAAACTGAATGATGGTGAAGAAAGTGTTCCGTACCTAAGTTTGGGATACCTCCCCGGCATTTGTCATTGATGAGAACTGAAGAAAACCTGGAAAAACATCATCAGGCAGGGCGGTGCTAACCGAAATCGAACCTCAGACCTCCTGCTCACGGACTCATGCCCTAGCGATCTCTACGTAAGGGTCGAACGATTCGGCTGTTACTTACCCGATTTAAAGCATATTATTCATTTATTTATTTATTTGCAACCTGAATATGTATATATAACTGGTTAACAAGATGTCAAAATATAAACATTTAGATTTATATTACGTAAAAGTAATTGTCAAGCAATTAAAATAGAAAGAATGTGAAAAATTATATTATACTATTTCGAATAGCTGCTACAAAGACGCTCCGAGTGTTGCTATTCAAGTTAAAGCTAGCAACCTTCCTGTGATGCTTTGATTCATCACATGAACCGAGAGCCAACTTTCAGTGTTTCGCTTTTATTCAGTCTGAACATCCTAACTATACTTAGTATGTATGTTTTCCATTTTTCATATTTGTTCCACTCATGTAATTACTACGCAGGATATTTTTCCCTTCTTTTCTTCTTAATTGGTTATGTTTGCCTGTAATTGTTTTATATGTTTTCCTTTAGACGTAGACTTAGGATGTTGTTAAAAATAACAAACTAAAATAACATAAGATAAGAAATTTACATTAAAATATAGACTTAGGATGTTGTTAAAAATAGCAAACTAAAATAAGAACATAAGATAAGAAGTTTACATTAAAATACGCCTATGTTGTTAATGTCGAATAAAAAGGTAGCAGTACTCAATAAATATTGTATATGTAATGAAAAAATTAAAATTGTTGATGTATAGACGTACAAATCCGGCATTGGTTCACTTGCGAGCTCTAATGAATATAATTGAAATGCAGTTTTTATAATTTCCATTGATATCACCTTCCAATGATTAAGTTATTAGTCCCTTGTGCAGATAAACTAATCTTCTCACAGATATAAAATTGTGGTGGAAATAATGATGTACAAGATTTAAAACTAAACACGGTATATATTACTAAACTTTGTATACAGGATGAGAAAACAAAAAATATGTAAAAAGAATTTGCTCTAGAAGACGTGTTTGGCACTAAGTATTTTGATAGTGGGAAAGAATGGTCTCACACGCTGCAATGTAGGGCTATAGACGTCGATATGGATCAACATGATAGTTACGTTGCGATGTGACGGGTCAGTCAAATGTAAAAGAGTGCCATTCATATATAGGATGCACGTCAATCTAACTGTTGCGCACTGTAATTCAAGTGCAGGTCTTTGTGGCAGTTTTGAGAACAACAATACTAAGTTTTTACAGCGATTACTCTTTAAGATAAACTGTTGTGTTTTCATTCTGCTTGACCATCTATAAACGTATTTGTAGCTTTGTAGCTATATAAGCTAGGTCTTTGTGGCAGTTTTGAGAACTACAATACTAAGTTTTTACAGCGATTACTCTTTAAGATAAACTGTTGTGTTTTCATTCTGCTTGACCATCTATAAACGTATTTGTAGCTTTGGAGCTAACAGCAGCACCCGAGACCATTTATTCCTATTTTTGACCCCTTTGTACTCGGAAATTTTGATACAAATTTTTTACACTCTCTGAAGATTGCAATGCTGCCAGTCTAGGATTATGTGCCCTGTATTTTTTGTGAATGCCACAATTTTATAAAAAAAAGGAGGCAGCTATTATTTTAGAACAGATAAAGAAGGATAAAACCGTGGTGTATGAGGGCGAGGTTAACACTGGGTGTATTTAAGGCTGACTTATTTCAAGATACCTTTTTGAAAGAATATCTTTTTGCAACTTTAATAAAAACACCTGAAATTTTGAAAATTTCATGAAAATTAAAATATTTTGCACAACTTCAATAAATTACTTCTTAATAAGTACTTTCAAGCTTATTTTCCCACAGATATTATTTATATTTAACGATTTCAGAGGTGAAATTTGTTGTGTTTGTAGGGGTTAGGTTTATTGTATTTAAGGATGGTCTTTAACATCATTTGGTTCTTAGCGTCCCATTCAATTCAGGGCGGGAAATGGCCAATAACATTTGATCAGGGACCACTTCTTTAAGGCTTGAGGTTATTTTTCGAGCCGAAAATCTACGATACGAGACCAACAGCTTAACTTCCCTTCCGAAGGAATCCATACTTAGGATTTTTACGACCATCAACCCTGGTTGGAATTTAACCCGCAACCTTGGGGTTACGAGTGTACCCTAAGAGATCACATCACCCCTGATATTGTAAGGCAAAGCTTAAACTTTTTAACTTAATTCCGGTTGAAAGAGCATAAAGAACAGTGGATATTTCCAGCGAACGCAATTCACGGGAATACTTCGAGATATTTTTCATTATAGACCAATGGATTGGAGAAATATTAACTGACCCAAAATACATTAGCAAGAAGCCATCTGGGGCGAAACCGGTTAAATCAGCATGTATCGAAGAAGGTGATGATTAAAACTTGGACATCATTAACTGTTAATTTCTTAATAGATTATCTGCGACTTTTGTTTGGATGTTAGGCCAATAAACAATCGGTTGTCTAGTATTTGTCATTCAGCCGTCTCTAAGTAGTACACAAACAAAGCCGTCAATCACACGTAAGTTACTTGTACTACTTGTTGGAGATTGTGGATGTGAGTATATTCACTATAAAACGAGGCAATATATTTTATTTGTAACAGAATTTAAACGTCATATCAAGAATTATGTAATTTTAAACACGTATTAAAATAGCAAATTATTTAGTAGAAGTGAAGATAATACATAAATTACATTAGGATATTAAAATTCTTATACATAGTAAATTTTTGCGTTCTTTGTGAAATAATGTTATGCTGCAATATTTTCTTTTACAAGCCAAATTTTAGTTTTAAATTTTTCCTCAGAAAAATACGCAGAATGAAATGTTACCTGCTAGTTAACTTTAAATATTATTTAATTTACTTTCCTGCTATGCTTGTTATAAATGAAGCTCTTTTGTCTAAAAGTGTACTAAGGAAACATTAGTGTTTGACTCTTTATAAAAATGTATTGCTTTTTATTGTAATAAAAGTACAAATATGAGTAAGAAATGCATGAACCAAAATACCTTTATTATTATTATTATTATTATTATTATTATTATTATTATTAATGCCATTTTTAACGTAGTACACTTTTTTGATTGATTTATTTAAGGACGCTCTTTAACAGCTCAGGTCATTAGCGTCCCATTCAACTCAGGGCGTGAAACGGCCGACAAATTTTGCTCAGAGGCCTCTCTTTCAGGCTTGAGGTTCTTTTTCGTGCCGCAAATGTACGACACGGGACCCACGGCTTTACTTCCCTTCCGAAGGAAGTCATACTTAGGATAAAAAAAGTAAAGTGATAAATAAAGTGCACTGAAAATCTTTCGAATCTTAGCGAACTGCGCTTGTACCCCTGTCTCTCTTTCCATACAGGTTTGAGTACATTCATCGTACTTCCAGTGTTCGAAGTGCAATTAGCTTTAAAGAATTAACAATGATATCCCAGCTTTAGTAATGATAAATATGATGAGCCACCTCTTTAAAAGTATATCTTCCTAGAGCATGGAAGATTAAAAAAATTACAAACATGACAGAAATTTTGGATCTAATATATAAATATGCAATAATAGGAACCCAGAGTTACCCAGAGTGAAATAGATTAAATTTAGATATGCTTAACTTTAGAATTAAATTCGATGAATTGAGTAACTGCAGTTTCATTAAAATATGTGTAAACAATATGTAGTACATAAGAATAAAATACATATTACTTAATTGCACTTTCATTAAAGTATATGTAAACATTATGTGGAATATAAGAATAAAATTCGATATATTAGAAAAGTACAGTTTAATTAAACTATAGGTCTACATAATATGTAGAGTTCAAGAATAAAACTAGATAAATAGCACAGCCGTAGTTTTTTTAAGCTGTAAATGTATTATGTAGAGATTAAGAATAAAATTTGATAAATACATGGTTGTAATTTAATTAAAATATACGATTATACAATATGTAGAACTCGCATTAAAAATCATTTTCGACAAATTTATAGATAAAGTTTCATTAGTTTTTTTAATGGTGTTTAACACCCGAAGTTTCATTAAAATATGTGGATATAACATCTATAAGAACAAACTTCAGTAAATTAGCTGTAGTTTCATTAAATGTGTATATAGTATATAGTGTTAAGAATAAAATTAGATCATATAATAGTGAATGTAGATAAAACTGCTTGTTTATACTTGAGCAAGTGCGTTTAATTGCGATAATTTACTGTATATTCTACAATGCCAACTAAACTTTTGGGCAGTATTTTAGACAACCGTTTATCCTGGAAAACCCATATCGATTTAATATCCAACGAATGAAATAAAGCATGCTTTGCTGTTAGATGTCTAAAAGGCTGTCTTCACATAAATAGTTTAGTTATTTATTTTGCTATAGTATAATATGTTTTTTTCGTGCTATATACTAAATTGGGGGACTACTTTTTATTCTAAACCAAGAAATGCACCGAGAAATGTTTTAGGAAATTGTTATTTTTAGAAGAATAATTCAGAACCAGTATCTTAAATAGAAAAGTGTGAAATTATTTGACGAGGCAAAGGAATATTGCACATTTTTACAATTATAATACTGTTAAAATTTTCAAGTTACTTTACTAGCAAAATTGTTAAAAAAAAACTACCCATGGAAACTTTGAATGTTAAGAAATTTCAATACTTTTAAAATAGTTTTAAGATAATATTTAGCTATTTTATAATTTATCTGAAATAAAAAAAAATATTTTTATTGATGAATCTATCTGTACTATATATAGCAAAGAGACAATATCTATTCATTCATCATACTTTGTGAAATATTTGTACCACTGAACGTCCCTATCATTATCATGGTTAATTGAATGCCTTTTGTATTGGTGTGATTTTCTGCGTTGGAAGAAGATATGCGATCACCAGTGGGATGTGCACTGCTCAGGAGTTGCGTACTCAGCGCCACACTGCGCACACGCAACGCTTCGTGGGCATGAATGAAACTTTCTTTTTGCTTCTTGCACACTCGTGACAGGGAGCGCAATTTCCGAATATCGATATGGCTAATCATTGCAAGGTGGGGATGGGTGTTCTGCTTCTGCACCCCCACCGTAAGGCTCGCGGTTGGTTCCCAGCAACAGACGGGGCAGACCGGCGCTGTTTTTAAAAGGTCGCGTCGCGGCGTTCCACAGGTCACATTTACTGCAAGCGCCTTGCTCGACACAACGCGACCACTGCACACAGCGAACATGGGTTGTCGTTCGTCGTCTGCTTGGCTTGTCCTCACTCTGCTTACAGTTATCTTACTTATCGCCCTACAAGCCGATCTTTGTGTTGCCAAACGTAAGTACATTCTACTGCTTCTTCTCTGTGTTATTAAATCTCACAATGACAAAAAATTGAAAGAATTTTAACTGAATTTCCTGTACCAAAACTATTTATGAATTAAAAGAACACTAAAAAGGACTTAAAATACGATACAAATACGATTACAAATAACGAATTATAGTGATAAAAATAACTCAGGCAATGCATTTTTCCAGTTCATAGAAATATAACATATTATGTCTTAACTAAACAACAATATTGGCATATATAAAAATGTATATATTTTTAAAGATTATGGTATTTACGTCTTATTGGGATATCGCATAAAATTCGTTTGGGAGATTATATTCTTTAATTATGTTGCTTCCCTTTATTTCGAAAGTATCTATCGTCATTATATTTTTCACTAAATTGGTTCATTTAGGACAGTTTATAACAGTGATATGTGTTTTCTTTTTATTTTCGCAATTTATTTAAAATTTTTAAAATGTCAGCATTATTATAGTTTAATTATTTCTTAAAACTAACATTCAAATTTAATATTAAATGTTTATAATAATCTTTTTCATCACTTTAGAAGATTAGAAATTTTACTGGTAACTGAACAATTCAATTTTTCGTTACTCATTAATATATTGCTCTGTTTTATGTTTGCCATGGGAAAAGGGAATTATAAGAAAAACTGTTTGTGGAACATTACACACAACTTTTATAAACAAATTGGAGTTCAATTCATTAATATTTTATATTAATATAAATACATTTTTTACTTTAAATCTTTAGGTGTGAATAGCTTATATTTCAAGCCAATTAGCAGAAATTTCTGAGAAATGTTTACAGTTTGCTTGGATCTTTCATTCTACATTTGATCGCAAACTTAAACCTTGTGATTGATTAGAACCTTTATTATAACATTACTGAACTATAGATATTTGACTGATCTCCTTTTATGACTTTAAATAGAGTGGAGGGACACTCAATGCCATAGAGCTTAATAAAAGGGACAAAAAACGTCTAAATTTCTTTTTTCTCAATCTCTTGAAGATTTCGAACTTATCTCGAAACACATCAACGCTGCTTAATGCTCTGCATGGTTAAAGTATAAATTTTGAAGACATTAATTGCAGATATTTTTGTGTATTTGCATAATCTTACGGCGAAAACAAGTTCATAATTCCATTGCTCACGTTTTAAAACCGTTTATTAACACTATCACTAAATATTAAGCTCATTAATGCCAAATCTAATTTTGCGAACCCCAAATTATTTATACAAAAATTTTCAGGTGAATTTACATAAAAGGTTGATTTTTTAAACATTATTTGCTCCATTTCTGTTTGTTTGTATGAAGTGTATGAGTTCCGACGAATTTACATATTACATTACATAGAATATAACGCAGAAATTAATTTTTTTTATCAAAAAAACAGCAACTCGGAGGCCTAGATGGTGTTAGAAAATATTGTTCCATTTATAGCATAGGATCGCCCCATAAAATTATGGCACCGAGTTTCCGCTCACTCTGTATAGGTCATTCTAGAGTAGTTGCGAATATTTTTCATAATTGACGCTGTACTCAGCCGCCTTTTAAACTAGCAACTCAAGTAATGTTCATTTCCAAAGAGGTGCATTTGGTTCTTTGTTATTTCAATAAACCTAAGATTGGATTGTATCATTCTGTAGTATTAAACGAACTAGTTCTTCTTTGTGTATATGCAGATAGGGAATTGGAGAAGCAGTTGTGCAACAACTGAACGTACCTCAACTAAATAAATTTTCTGGAGCATGAGGTTCGACCTAAGAATACTCAAACCACTCTGCATTTAGAGTAACTCTCGGATCTCGAGAGACTGGATGGGAGGAATTGGGTGTATGCTTCACCGATGGATCTCGCACAGGGACACACTAGGGCGCAGACATAAATGACCTATGTGCAAGTTAAGACTTGGGAATATGTTGCACTGTTTTTCAGGCAGAAGTGTTTGCTATCCTGAACTGTGCTTTTAGAGGACCTGAGATTAAAACACCCTTTGATGGCTCTTAACCCGTGGTGGGAATCAGTGCACTTACTATTAAGACCCGGTAAAAACATGGATAGGAAAAACACCAACTTAGATCCTAAAAAAAGCTAGGAAATTAGTGCTAGGTCTAGCAACATTGTTTCCTCATCTCTCCTAAAATTTCACATAAGAGGAACAAGGAAAATAGTTACGTTAATTACTGAGCATGATTATTTCAGGAAAAATGTATGTAATGTACGACTCTGCAAAGATTGTGCAGATAGAATGAAGACATCCTGTTTAATTTCCCATCCCTGATAAGAAAGAGACATACTCTTTCGATAAGCAGGGAAGATGTAGGAACGAACGCTGAACTTGTTAAAAAACAGATTTTGGGAACCAGTGAAGGCATCCCTACCTGTAAGCTTACACGATAAGTCCTTTAGACTGACTGTAGGTCGACAATACTCCAATAAACTCCCCTTATCTAAAGTTAAATCTAATATTGTATATGTTTTGCTGTGCCAGATTTCTTTTAACCTGGGAGCCCAATAGTTCAACAGATTGTTAGGTAAATTCATCCTGGTACCCGGACACGTAGTTAACTCTGAGAGAACCGTGGTGAAATCGTCTTCAAGTTCTGCAATAACGCTGCAGCAGGATCATTTTCCACGTGGAACTGGCCTAATGGCTAAATGATACAATTGTTTTTTTATTGATTTAGTGATATCCCTGAATATCACTAAACAAACGTTATAGTACTTCAGGTGATTTTAGTTTGGCTTTCTCCAATTATATAGGAATTGAAAATGGCACGCCCGTTCCCTCCCTTTTTTGTCCATAACCTTCACTTCTCAACACAATAACAACAAACTTTATGTTGCAACCATGCTTAGTTTTGATTGCCAAGTTTTATTTTTTTAAATAAGCGTAGTGAGTTCTTTACCGCTCAAATTCTGTTGTCTCTTCTTTGCATTTTTCACAAATGTAAGAGAATAAATCAGGAATGTTTATTAACTTGCGTGTGGATATTGCAAGATTACAACTAAAACTGAAATGATCACAGTAGAGAAATAAACTCTGAGATGCACAACTTCCAATCTCAGACAATGACATTTAGCAGCAGCAATTGTTCCAACCTAAAGAATTGTAATATCAATGATAAATCTTTGAATCAATTTGGTTCGATTATGAAATCACATATTCTGTTGTGTTTACAGGTAGAAAACCCTTTTCCCGCCTCCTTCCTCTAACCTGGAAATGCTAGACTAATTAAAACCTGTCTTAAAAGTTGTATCTCTGTAGCTAAGACCAACGGACGAATGAACAAGTACAGTAGCTTTCTTCCTCAGTGTTAATTCCACCCCTTTGCCCATTCTGTGAACGCAGCGTTTTACCAGAAACGAAATCTATTTTGTATTCGTACATTGTAAAGTGAAAACTGCAAAAAAGATTGTTAGTAAATAGCTAGAAGGAAGTAAGACGTAATTCTGTATTGTTGTTCCCCTGTTGATCTCGAGAATTCTTTACAAAGCATGTGAACCTCGGAGCTCAACCTTTGGCGATATCTCACAAACTACTTGCATAAAATCTCATTGACATTCTAATTTTATTTCTTTTGAAAAACAATGTAACTTTGTACTAGAAATACACTTTCTAATATTATTGAATTTTATATGAGATACATTAATGATTCGTGGTCTGAAAATCATTTCGGAGAAACTGCGGCTAAGTAGCACCCTTCATTTCTGAATTATTCACAGCAGTAGTTTTAATTGTTGCATCGTATATATGAAGACAAAGAGCCAAGAAGTCACAATTTAAATGCCATCCTGCTGAAGTTCATTTTCACAAATAAAACGCAAGGAAAGTACATTTTCAGTTATACAACTTGAGATACAGAAAAAGGTTATGCCAAGGAAGATCATCCTATGTTTATCTAGGCTGCACGGAAATAACATCCTATGTTTACTTGATTTGTTTGTTGTATTTGATGAAATAACTGTTGATAATGAAGGAACAATTTAGTGCTGCTAAATTAAAAAAAAAAAAAAAAAAAAAAGAAAGAAAGAAAGAACAAACGAACACACGAACGTCTAAAGTTAGGGAAATTGATAAACCAATTACAAGAATTAGAGCAATGAGTCATGATAAGGCCTCAAGAGTTTCCATGCATCAGTTTTTTCTATTATTGTGGTAAATAAAAAGATTTACAGATTCTCAAGAGAGATAGTAGCTATAAAGCTGAAATGTTCTTTGCAGTTCTACGAGTCATATAAGCAATCAAACTATGATTTTTCTAATTAAATAATTTAATATTCAAAATAATTAATAACCTCTCTCAACATAATCTTATGGAACTCTTTATGCTCACAAAAAGCTCAACATCGCGGTTTAAAGCTTAAAATTATTTTTAATTTTAAAAAGCACATAGCAACAGAGAAAGTAATATATTTGAATATATTTATTTCCATATTATTATGCATTCGAAATCCCCCTTCTCATAACGTTTAGACATTACTGGCTTTATATTTACATTATATATATATATATATATATATATGTGTGTGTGTGTGTGTGTGTGTGTGTGTGTGTGTGTGTGTGTTTAATGAAAGTAGTTTGATTGTGTAGTTGGAGAGAGAGAAAGGGAGAGAGAGAGAGAGAGAGAGAGAGAGAGAGTATGTGTAAATCTAACTGTATAAAAAGCCTTTTCATAAGTATAATAAGTATAATTGCTTTAGTATAAAATTTAAGCTTTAAAACTTGTCCGTTGATTAATAATGATATCGTGTCTTTGGCAAAAGTCAAGCGCATATTGTACGTTCCCACTTTAAAGTAAAAACTCTTATGTTGATAAGTGGATATAGAAGTTTTCTGTGGATACTCCGACTTCCCATTCCGCTCATTCTACCAACTGCTCCCAAATGAATTGTAAAGATATCAGAGAAAAAATTCTCTTTTTATATTTGGCGTATCACTAACCATAGGAGCTTTCACCGAGTTACGCTTCAATCCGTCTCGAATATTCATTTCGGGGACTTTGCACTCTTTAGTCCATCTCTTCTCCAGGATAAAATGTCTTTCTGTTTTTGGTAAAATAATTTGTTTCATACTATTTTCAGACATTTGAAACACTTTCCTCAACTATAGCTCTCCTTAATTCCAACTGCATTTCTAATAATACATCACATCAGGTCATGTACATGATTGACAATGTTAAGTTATACTGCAGTTTAAAATCACAAACTATACTAAGAAGTTAGTCAAACACAGAGAGGTTTTCATGCTTTGCCCGGAAGATACGGCGACCTCTTGTCCTCAAGTATCAACAACGTCATAGTCTCATATTCTTTTAAGAATTACTCATGAAGATAAAAACAAGATTCGTCAACGAAAAAAGAATTCATTTCGAATTAATTTCTTCCCTACTAACACTATTGAAAAAATTAAGTTTGCTGGCGTGATCACATTGATGTAATTGTTATAATTCCAAAGATTCTGTACGGTTTTAATTTAAGAGATTTTGTAGTTGCTCTTCCTATCCGTTGTAACAAACGCCTGAGAGACTTTGTATTCTGATCTTGCGCTTATCATCAACTTTTTCTTCTGTGAGAATGTAATGCCTCTTATCACTTCTCTGTAATGGAAAGCCGTACGCATTTTCTCTACGAGTCTTTTTATAGTGCTGTTAGTTGGAATTGGTTTAAGACAAAATACTCGCTAAAATTTCATTTTTGTTCTGCTCAAGAATGTTTACATGCACGTAGATATCATATAAATGAACACATTCCTGTACACTATAATTAATTATTGGCATTACTACACACACGGCACTATTAATACACTCGGCTATGCGTACAATATATCATGTGAAGCTACGTTGTCACCGGGCAACTATAACTCTAAACGCATTCGGTTATACTCATATCAAGCAACAAGCAAGTGACTATTAAAGCATGCATGCGAAGCATAGAATACTATTGTATAAGCTCTAAAAAGTGTTCATTAAAATATATGCAAATTTCTTTTTCTATTCATTATTCAAAAAATGTGCTAATCTTTCTATGTTTAAAGTAATATAAAGCGTGTATAATCTGGAGTAAAACAGTGAAGGAAACCTTCCAGAATGGCGTAATCTACAAAAACTTTTACATATTTAAGTTGAAAGTTCTACGTCGCATTCAGAAAACCAAAAGACGATTTTCCCCTCTTCTAGATGACTGAAAACATAAATTAGTTGACTTAGCACATAATTAGACTTGTAGCGAAATAAAGTGTACTATCAGTGATCTGCTAAATGAATACACTCATTCTTATAAATTAAGAACATATCAGTTCAATAGTGAATTTGTCTGGTAATGAAGAGGAAATTTCTCTTTCTATTCGAAATTCAAGAAAGAAACTTCAGTATGGTAGGATGAGAGAAGTTGGCAAATTAATGAAGTTAGAGAGCTAGGAAACTGGTTCAAATTGAAATTCCGAACATAAATGTCTTTAAGTTATTAGTGAAGATAAAAGGAAAGACATTAGGCGAATGAATGATATGAAATCCCAAGACAATATTAATACATACGACTGTTGTTCAGTAAGTCCATAAGTTTGGAGAAAAGTAGTCTTATTTCTCAGCATATGCTCCTTTCAAATCTGTACACCTACGCAGATTCCGGTCATGTATTGCCGCTAGGAGACATCATAAACCAGGTTAATGCTTATCATTTTATGCTTTCATTAAAAACAACAATTAAAATAAGAATACCAGCTTTACCCGCCACGACACTATCACCTTTATTTCCGGTACTTAGACTGCATTTCCCCAGTAAGCTGCCTCGCTCAGGCAGACTTTAACTTAAAAAACTCCATGTAATTGCTCTCCAACCAACGGAAAAAGAAGTGGAACTCTTAAACAGTAACAACAATAAAATTTACAAAATTTTCTTAGGGAGAATATTATATTTTACTTCCAGAACTTCTGGAAATATCTAAAGAGAAATAACTTGTGAAAACCTACTACACTAATTCAAAAGCAGTTGAATATTTCTTAAATCTACCCCACATAAAGTCTTAACACTGATTTGTAAATAATTTAAAATAACTACGAACCATGGGAAGTTAATGTACGATATTTGTCAATTTTTATGGTATTTTTAGTTCAACAACTTATGCTATTCACTTACTACATGTCAGTCCTGGTGGTGTAGTGGTAAGCATACTTGCATTCCGAACCCAAGACCGCGGGTTCAATCCCGGCCAGGATCGATGATTTTTTTCGGGCGTAAAAATCCTAAATATGGCTTCCTTCGGAAGGGAAGTCTTTCTAATGGGTTTTCGTAGATCGTTTAGGTCAACAAGTGGTAACAAAATATGGAAATAAACACAATGCATCTTGCAAACTACTGTTACCTACCAAAAATACACATACAAGAAATAAGCATATCAATCCGTAGTTCTGAATCATCAAATTATATGCATACATAATAAATATCCACATTAGCTCATTACCTTAATAAATATAGCTTTGCATCCTCAATTCTTATGTCTATGTAATTATTACTAATATAAACTTATTAATATAATAAAGGCGACCTTGAATTTCGGCTGCAAGTACCATCTCGAGTCCAATATTATTGTAACAGTTTCAATTCATTTGTCCTGTTATACATTTTCCGGCTCTGTTAAGAAACCATTAATTTTACAAATTAAGCGCAAGAGATAACTTTACAGGTCTGCAAACTTTGAAAAGTATCTGCTGAAAAATTTGTAAAATGTGACGTGTTTTTTCCTGAATCCCTGAATTTTTAGTGTATCGTTTACTGTTTTTGTTGATACCCCCATGCCTTTATGGGAAGTTCATGAATGAACGAAAGTGACCACAGTTGTTGCTTTCTATCGAGATATTGAAAGTAGAGTACTTGGTTATATTTTTGAGAGGGAAATGATGGGGAAACTACTGAATAAAAAGTTATATCGCAATATTTTGAATCAGTTTGTACCATAAAATTATTACTTTTCCTCTTTAGTAAAACAGCAATTATACATAGAAATTTTTTGATTATTTATCTACAAACGTAATTCTTTTTATTTCAAGTAATAACGAAAAAAATTAATTTTATATATTACATTCGAACCCCAAACCTTACGCTCACGTGTCCGTACCTCAACGACCTTAACCACCCGTGGCAGTACTGTACAGTACTGGAATAAATTATATATAATATATATATATGAGAGAGAGAGAAACATGGATTTGGTGCTAAGGGTGCAAGTGATAAATTAAACATACATGACAAAAATTGTTATAGTTTCGATGCATTCTCTTAAGTCTGCGTTCCATGCTTTGGCATATTCACTCACACTGGAGGGCTTAAAATTTTTGTAAAATTCATTGGTGCCCTTCCAGAACTTCAGCATAAGGTAAAGGAGTTGTAGAAACCAAGGGTTTCAAATGTCCCTGCATTTGCATTCAAATATAGAGAATGAACAAGCTATTTAACGAACTCCCCTCGGTCAATCCAGTTTTGCTGAAAAGGGATATTCAAATAACTACGAACTATCCGAGACTGAATTCGTGGATGACGTTATTTGTAAGTAACTGTAGAAAAATGTCTCCTGTCAGGCGCTGAAAGAAGAATTTGATTATGAACGAGTCCAACCCCAACGTGTTGATGAATGACCTGATGTAATCCAGAAATAGCCACGTGTAAATCTGGTCTCATCAGTGCACTACTGTACAATACGTTAAGTAAAGTTTCTTCGTGGTCTTAGTCCTTAAGGGCCCATAAGCGTACAGAAGGCTTTCATGTAAAATATTTCAAATAGTCATGTTACTAACTCCATCTCTTGTTGCAACTTTTCTTGTGCTATCTGGCGGATTTTCGCTCACATTACGAAGAACTCACAGTTTGTACTTCTCTTGCTCTCCCTTCATCCTCTCAAATCGGCCTGTCTCTCGAAGCATTGGTTATTTCATAAGAATGTTCCTACATTAACTGCTTCTCTACATAAATTTCACGTGCTCCTAAAGTGTTCCCATCTGCATGACCATAGTTGTAGTTACTCTGTTTTTTCACTCGCCAAAACTTTTCTGGCTATTGCTTCACTCATAAATGAAAACAAATTGAGTTAACTCTTCAGGGGTGAACGTACTAAAACCCCTTAATATATCTGAAATAAAGGATCATGGGTATTTTAAAATGTTTTGTTACCAATTTACATACATGCTGTACATTGAATAGTAGGCTGACAGTTTTTAATAAATGTCATCGGGGGATGGATTGGTTAGAAAGGAGGAATGTTAGCTAAACGGAAATTCACCATGAAAAGATCATGCATAGGAACATATTTGAAATAAAAATAAGTACCTGGGAAACTATTTATAGAGCGAGTGGAAGCATTTCAAACACGATTGAAATGTTAGGTATAGATGAAGGATGGGTTGATATGGCGTTCTTCCGGCGTTCAAAATATTTTTTTCAGCTACAACTTTTTGGAATTAGATGGAACTCGTGGAACTTTACATTATTTTAATGATTCTATTGTGTAATATATTCAGGAATGTGACTGCCTCGTGTTACTATCTCTATTATTTTTGTAGCTGTTTTCTATAAACATTGAGGTTTATTATTTTATCACTACTCCTGGTGGCTTAAAATAAACAAAGTCATCCCACGTTGTGTGCCAGCGAGCCACATACTGACATCAACTTCTACAATATGTTGTGCAATTCCTGCCCCTCTAATTAACTGACTGTTTATTAAACATTACTTATGGTTTCATCTTCAGATTTGTAATTTTACATGTTGATTATGTAATAATTAACTGTGTAAAATAACTGTTTTTCAGTGGAAAATGTCAAATGGAGCTCTTGAGAGGTTTAGAGTTTCGTATGTTAATCTTTTGGTTAAATTGTTGAAGAAAAAGGTGAAAATAGGTTTGTAAAGTTACAAAAGTATTACCTTAGTAAGCTATCTCCTGTAATACGCGATTAATATGCAGTAATGCTGATGGCTGATAATTATTAGAAGCAATGATTAACGTTTCAAGTGCATACGAAATTGAGATACTTTTTTCAACAGATATTGCTGTAACATTATTTACCCCATATATTTTTATTCAAATAATCAACATTAAAGTGAAATTATATAAACAATGAAATTTCTAACATAAGATATACTAACTGTTTAAATTATTCAGCAACATTCAACATTATGCAATAAAAAGTAATGGTTTGCACCATTGTGAACTATCTTAATATACAACGAGCCTCGAAAGAATTTTCGAAACGTTTCCGAAACATGAAATATTTGCATTGTGCAGGTATAGTGTTGCATAAATTTATTGAAGGATAAAGAGGGAAGTTCTTTTAACTTCGTTGTAATTTATCTGAAAATATTTGGACCTACGCGCCACAACGAAAAAGGTCTGTGTTGCAGATTCCCTGCATCTTCTGCACCTTGGCTCAATTTGTAGTTTTGTCTCTTCACATTATCCAAAATGGATATATTTTGTAGCTCTTTTATGAACGAAAGTTCAAAGAATGCTGGAGGTCTTTTGTTTCTGACGCGGAAGGGCGTAAAGCTGGTCGAAATTTAACAAATGTTAAGGACAAAATTTGAGCTAAGACTTGTCTAAGACACAGGTATATGAGTGGCACAGAGGTTCCACAGAAGGATGATAAACTGTGGAAAATGAAAGTCACTAACGTCGACCTCAGTCGAATGTAGCGGAAACGAACATTCGTGACCGACGTTCGACGATTCTGTAATCACTTCTGAGATTGGTATAAGTTGTGGCAGTGTAATCCATAACTTCAGATGGTTTGGATTACCGAAAAGTTTCGACAAGGTCAACATGCTGCGAACAGGAGAGAGTCGGAGCGTTTTGACTCAATACGGGGATCAAGGAGATCATTTTCTGCGATGAAACAGAGTACACCACTATACTTCCGAGTCGAAGCAAGCGAGCATTCAGTGGAGGAAAAGCCTAAAATCATCTGTCAGATGGGACAGTTGAGTTGACAGTTTACTGGGATCATGAATGTAGAAACAGTCAATGCAGGTTATTACTGCCAGTCTCTAGTCGAGACAAAATGTGTTTATCGATGAAAAAGACGAGGCAAATTCTGCCTCCATACCTCTGCTTTGACAGGGGAAAAATCTCGTGAGATTCAATGATCAGCATCGGAACCCCCGTCCTATAGTGTAAAATTATTGACTTGCAACTACCTACCGGGAGACTGGCGATTCAACAATGACGAAGGTGGGATTAAGAAGCTTCCTAAGGATAGGAAAAATGTGATTGTAAATTGGGGAATTGTGTAGAAAAATGAAACATGTCCCATTTGCATTTATTTTGCTTTCAATAACCTTCAAAAAATTCTAATTTTTTATTCATTCACCATCTTACCAGCACCTTTTCAGAAAACAAGTATTTATTGGAATAGAAGAGGAAGCAGATACAATTTCTGTATGAACTGATAATAGAATTTGACATTGCCATTAAAGAACGTGGTCTAATGTATGTGGAAGTAAAACAAAGCATTTTGTTTAGAAATCTCTCCTGGCTACTAGTTAGGTCATTACAAAACAGGCATTTTTGAATGACACTTGTGTCACTCTGCATATGCAATGGATATATAATTTTATTAATTACATTCCGTTATTTATTTATATATGGAAAGTCAATATTAATTTTATCCAGTCTTAAAATACTTTTGACTGCCCGACTGCAGAGGAGATTGACTTAAGTTGCAATACTCTTTCTCGGAACCATAACAGTCTCTTTGCGTTTTGTATTATTTTTTATTTTTGTCTGTATATGTAACCGTTAAGCGAATGTTTTGTTTAGTGAATTTGAATTGTCACAATTATTATTTCACTTTTTGCTAGATATTAGAGGGAGCAAGATTATAGGAAGCGAGCAAAAAAAAAAAAAAAAAAAAAAAAAATTCCCCCAGGGTGTCAATGACCTGTTCCTAGGGTCTCACTACATATCTTTCTAATCTACAAACCTTTTCAACATCGTTTACAGCTCTTGTAATATAATTAAACCAACTGAAGTATACTATGAATACTATAGTTTGTTTCTTGGCTAATTTCGCAGTTGTATAGCAAAGTTTAATAATTTTTCCTTTTCCTCAATGCATATAAGTATCAACAATATCCATAGAAAATTTAAATTAGCGAAAACTATAAAATGTTTAAGATTTGTTAATATTCACACTCTTTGTAACATTGATTATAGAACTTTTGAGATACATTTTCTACCACTTCAGAAACTCTTTCCAATACGGACACTTCATGTAGAACTAGAAAGTTAATCAACTTTGCTAGTTCATGTGATTTCTGTCAGTTGCTGAAGCTTTTTCTGGAAATCGATTCGTTTTGATGTAACCATAAACAGAATTTTCATATTTTCCGGTTTATGTCTAGATTAGTAAGGAGGACAATTGTCTGCCTTGTGCAGAACGACCTTTTTAAAATATATAACACTGTGTTACATATTGCATTGTTCAATAAAAGCAAAGCTTGCAATTTAAAGGAACTTTGAAGATGAGACATCTAGTTTGTATGTTCATTTATTTTTATTTTATTTAATTCTATTTTAATTTCAGAACAGCTTTTATATTAAGTTGGCATTTCAATTTTGAAGTTTATTTGCTGATGATAGGATATCAATGATGATAAAATTCACCCAAATGCATTCAGGAGACTTTGTGGCCTAATTTTTTTCAGGCACTCACTTCAAATGCTCGGAAAATTGAAAGAACTCCGATCAGTGAACTAACCCAACAGGGAACAAAATAATTTACTTAATATAAGTAATAATGTTTTAGAAATAATAAGAATAAACGATAAACTCCCATTTAGGGCAAATGCCTCCTGTACGCTGCAAAGACAACACTCCTATTTGGAGCTAGTGTAAATTATACATTTGTATATTTAAATCTAACGCATATCTAGTATCTTAATGCGTCTCTCATTAGCAGTCTCAGCACTTCGGTCTCTTCCATATGTTCGCTTTGTACTAACATCTGAGTACGATATATTGACACTGTGAATCTTCTGTCTTTCTCTGCTTTTTCTAGATACCAAAGACAACCTCCATACTCTTGGACAAGTCTGACCACCGATATTATCGGCGTCCTGCTTTTCTTTTATCTATCCGTGGGTACCACATCTTTACAGCATAGATCTAACTGCTGGGTTCATCCTAATCTTAACTTCTTTTATCATTATAGAAAATGTTTGATAACCGTAGAGTCGTATGACATACAACACGATTACTTTTCTCCTGATGGTTTTCTTTTGGTATACAGGGTGTAACAAAAAGGTATGTCAAAACTTTGGAGAAACATTCCTTACATCTACAGGATAAAAATATATAATAGGTTCGGAATTAATATATAATATATAATAGGCCCGGAATTGTTTTTTTTCCTTGTTAGATTTCTTTTTCTAGGCCTATATCACATAGCAGATTATTAAAAAACAGAACTGTAGGAAACAGAAAACCATACTATAATGTTCAAAATGTCCTCCGTTAGCACAGATACATTCATCAACCCGCCTCCACATGGACTCCTTGATGCGATGATATATCCTTATAGTAACTTGTATCGTCTGACAGCCTTGAAGAATACGAGCACAAAGACTCCACATTTGATTATCTCATTTTACTGTACCTGGAACGAGGTCCGGAGACACATAGAATTGATACTATATCAAGCAAAGAAGTGAGTACATAACAAGCGGATTACGACCATAACGACCACAAGAACGATTAATTTAGGAACTAAGAGTGGTTACAACACATCCAGAGGTAAAAGTGAAGTGTAAGTATTAAGCAACTGTTCTGTTGTGGGGCTTGCATATCACTCAGTGTAAGCGGAGTTTAGAGAAAGCAAATAAAGCATTCCCAAAACCATGTTCATATAACTTACTTGCATCCTCTATATGCAAGGAATGCTTCCCCAAAGGTTTGTTACACCTGTATATGATATAAGATGAGATTTAGGCTCCAGAGCTTCTTACACGCTAAGTAAATATTTCTTTTCACTTCTGTTTTTGTTTTGCTTTGGAATGAAACAGTCTGTCTTAATAATGCTCCTGGAGACGTTTGTTGTCTACTTCAATTTTGACTTCTGGATAATTTGTCATTAATTCTGGTCTTACTGTCATTCATATCGAGTGTGACATTTCTGCTGACTCTACTGAGTTCTGATATTCTCTCCAGATTTTGCAAAAGAGGATTGGTAAGGTGTCTACCATTTATGTATGGTCCCAGTTAAGTTTGCTGAACTGGCATGTTTTAGAAATATTATACTTTTAATGACCTATATTATACTTTAAATGCAACTTTTGAATGCTGTCACTGAGAGAAAACTCGTGTTACAACGCTTCACACTTTTTAATTCAAATGCACCGCCACGCGTGACCGAGGTCGTTAAGGCGAAGTCTCTGAGTGGAAGGTCTGAGGTTCTGTTCCTTTCAGGAAGGTGGAAGGTACTCCTAAACTTAGGCTTGGAACGATTGCTTCTTTAAAAAGCAAATAAACAAATAAATAAATAAAAATACTTTCCCAATTTGTCATTTCGTATCATGTATCCACAGCTTGTGATACTTCAGTAGTTAAAACGGGCGTTAAACATTATTAGAAAAATTCAAATGCTAAACGGCGAGAAATAATATATTACATATATTAATATTTTAGGTAATGTTTAAATTTAAATGAAAATACCGAGTGTAAACTTAAATGCTAAAAATATTTGACTCCAAACTTTCCTTTAGTGCAGACCCTGACAATCACTTTTTCTATGAGATAAGCAGTTTAGTATATTTAACAATATAGCAAACTAACCTAAAACTGGAACGTTGCAGTAAATTCTTGTAAAGAAAATGTCTGTACATATGCTGCTCCCTAAAATACCGAGAGTTATTTATTTCCGGTTTCCGCGCGCTGTATGAAGGTCACGTCAGTCGCCTATTATAAAAACAGATAGTTCTCGCGCTGATGACTGGCATTTAAAGTTTGTTTATCAGTATAATTCAAGTCACTGAGTTCATGGCCTGACTCAGAGAGTGAAGATGGCCGAATTATTATGATCTTGCTAAGGGAGAAAAATGCTGGTGGAGAAATTAATAGGCGTTACTGAAGCATACACGTATGACTTTCTCTCATCACTCCTGAACATAGGCGCCGACTTTTGTTATATACTGGGAGAAGGGAGAAACCGCCCTTTGTGATACACACGCCAGCTATTAACCACAACAAAAAGCTTGAAAATGTTCACCTCTATAATTAAAAATTAAATTTCTATTAAGGTATATATTAATAAAGTAACAAGTTTATGATGAAATGAAGTCTGTGAATTTGTTCACTTATATATACATTCGTTGTTAAATTAGGGAAATGTTAAGCACAGTAACTTCAGCCTGTAACGCATCATATCACAGGCACAGGCTCTGTTTACGATACGTGCGCTACTCGTGAACAATGCACTGCTCTGACACATTGCGTTATCAGCACGTTCCTCTGACGAGCCATCTCTTCAGCTCCCAATAGTAACTAAAACTATATAAAGGTGAGTATTACTATAACCTATTGCTGTTAAAAAGATGTGAGATCTGGACTTTGACAACAAACCAACTGAGACAAATGGAATCATCGGAAATAGATTTTGTATTTTATATGGGGATATTAGATTATAAAGGATACTCTGGCATTAGACAAAAATTAAATATAGGCGTAATATCATAAAGTATAAAACAAACTGTAGACACCGCATCCAACTGATCCATACTTTAGAATAGCAAAGATGATGATTAATTCATTCATAATCCTAGTTCGATGTTGTGACCTGCACTCTTAACGGAAGGTCCGCGGTTCGTATTTCAACAGGACTGACATTTCTGTTTGAGTTATTTTCCAGGTTTTTCTCAGTCCTCATCGATGGTAAAAGCCAAGGAAGTACCCTAAACTTTGCTCTGGAACGCTTCTTCCCTCAAAATGTTTTGCTTTCTAATTTCATATATCGTCAGAGGTAACAGAAAAAAGAAAGAGAAAGGAAAAAAAAAAACCCCGGGTATTTAAAACAAAAGAAGAAAACGAAGGTCGCTGTGAAACAACGCTATACTAATATTTAACTGTGATATAAAATCCCAGTTCTTTTCCAATAATAGGATACATTCGCGTAATATTGAATCGAATTTATTAAAAACACACCGCTTAAACGACATTGTTTCCAAAGACTTTAAATAATGATTCTGTATGCACCATTCAGTTACATTCGCATATTCCATGCGACAAAACTTAAAATTCATTCGCAATATTTTCATATTTTAATCATATAAACGAAGCATTAAGCTTTAAGTTACAATCTCCATTCTAATCTGTTGTCATAAAGCAGAAAACAACACTGATCATGTTTCATGTTTTCGTCGAAACAGAAGAAACGGTTATCGCAAAGCACCGTGAATTCCCCTTCATTTGTATTAATTTAGGCAAATAAAACGGATATGATACTTTATGTAGGTTAGGGAATAAAGTAATAGATTGTTGTGCTAATTAAACTAAACATTACATTTCCTCTGGCAGTTGTGCACAAGGTTTCATAATATTTTACGTGAGCATGATAAATGGTTGCTATAAGAGAGTTAATTATACCTAAAAGGCTTTGTTGTTCGAGGCTTATATACGCGGATGGATAAAAGGAAAAATATTGCATGCAGGCTTGAAACCTATCTTTGGTATCATTTTTAAATAATAGGTACATTTAAATTACTCTGTTTAGGTGTCTATCTTAAACAGGAGACTGCTTAATATTTTACTTGTTTCAGGCTGTCTAAACTTTTCCTAACGACAAATTTCGAGTAACTGTAAGCAATGCCATTAACTGGCTGATTAAGGCAAGAATCATTCATTACTTATGGTTGTATTAACTTACGAAATCTGTCTTAACGTGGAAATAATATATTTCTAAAGGATAGACTAGACAATGTTGAAAAATTTGACAGAACCTTCTTATTCCTTCTTAGCAGATGGAAAAGGAGGTTCTATTGGTTATATTATTTTGTGCTAAAGCATATCAAATAATAAGAAACCGACTGTTTATAATGCAGTTACCCAAAATATATCCCCAGGAGCAACAGGCGCATAATGACAAGGATATAATTAGGAGGAGCTTATAAATATTATAGTTCTTTATCACACAATATTGCAACATTCTAAAACAATGCAATCATTGCTGCAGTTCTTCACGCATGCTCAAATACAGTTCAATGATGAAACACATGTCAATCTCTCCTCTTGTAGAGTATCAACATTCTGATTTTTCTAATAAATTTTAAAATTATGATCACTAAACTGATCTAGTTAATTTCATTTAAAATGTTTGCTCTTTGTAAATAAAAAATTATACAAATTTCTTTGGCGTTTCTTTAACTTTAAAAACATTTTATGGGATTATGGCAATTGTCTAAAAATTTACCACTCTCTTGAGTGTTTTATCTTCTACCTTCTCGCAAACTGGTTTACACCACATGGATCCAAAGTTAGAATTTTGTTTAAATCTTAGATTTTCCGTGAAACCATCGCAGCATTGAATTATTTCCCTTCTGCCATCTTGCTAACAGAGATTTATTTTTAAGCTTAGACAATGAAAGCATATAGCTGCGTTTCTATATTGGAACAATCTATCGGGTCATCCAATTATCTGATGGCCGACGCGGTGCCAGATATTGCATTGGTCGATAAACCATCGCTTAAAGCCAGTCGGACTACACAAATAGATATGTAAGGGCTGGATTTACGGAATTGCTGCGTTGGTCTCGAGTCTCACGCAACTTGCGCTCGTGCTGCCAGGAGATAATATGTAAAGAATTCCAATGCCAGACGAGTTCACTGAGACTCAGTGACTTCTTTATGAAGGTGTCGTAACGCTAATTAGTAAGGTTTTGCAGAAATTGATCTACTTGACACAGAGTAATTGGTATACTTTTTCAAAATATTTCTTAAATAACTATTCTCTAGTTTTCAAAACAGGAATAAGGCATTAAGGAAACGAAACGAAACTTGTGATCATTTCTTTGGAAGAAGGAGCATTTTCCTTTCCAGAACACTAACGGTAACACTCGCATCTATGAAGTATCAATTACAACGAGAAATTTAAACAAACATTTGTAATTGGTATAAGAGACACAGTGAAAGAAAGAAATATTATCAAGTTGGTGTATTCTTGCACTATAAAAACTCTCCGTAGTTATGAATTTCCTTTGCACTAATCACACCTCATACATACCTGTTTCCCTCTGTTTGCAAAACGACTCTTAAGTACTTAACGGTTTCACTTCTTTTTCTTTTTTGCGCACATTAAAAGAAACATGTACTTTTATCTTTAATACATACCCTATCTTTCTGGGTTACTGCATATTCTTTCTTATAAACTATATTGGATCATTCAATTATCTGTTGACCGACGTCACAGCAGGGGAATGCAGGCCGATAGGACTCCGCAAGTCGGAGTGGTCGAGGTTTACCGAATTGCTATGTTAGCCTCGAGTCTCAAGTCAAGCATTGAATAGTAAAAGAAACACTACACGTCTGTTTAGAATGCTAAATGACAAATTATTTAAAGTTCGTTCACATTCCACTAAGGTCAAGGGCTTGCTACACGAGAAGGTAATGCTCTAGTTTTACTGATCTGGAGAACCAGTCCAAGCCAGTCAGCTCTACACTACCCTACAACTATATATCTTGCATTGTTAGCCTATATGCGGGTACACCAAACACCCTGTTCTCTATGCTTCTTCCTTAAGTTTAAATTTGCACCTCTGGTCGGTCTGGGTGGTGTACCAAATTCCTTCAATAACTATGTGACATTGTTTGAAGGAACCGATCACCCACTGCTGACGCACAATGAACTGAATACATAACCTTTCTTTTGCTTATTCGCTAATACCACCTGCTTTTTCTCCCTAATATTGATGCGGCACCGCCCAGCTGATAGGCCGAGTAGTGCATGGCACAGCTCGTAATAAGTGTTCACTCTGGAGTTGCAACATTTTTCATATGGACTTTCCTTCGAATGAGCTATCGCACGTTCGATTAAGACGAAGATATGCTATTTGTTTAGTGTGCCCTCGATTCTGATGAAGCGTTTAATTTAACATTTATCAATGCTTTACCCACTCTTGCCCTTGAAAGCAACCTTTCTGATAGAGAAGTGGCTGCAAATCCTCTTACGTAAAGTAGGACCGCCTATCGGTTGAATTTTTGCATAACATGATTTATAGTAATCAATATTTATAGATATATTCCTAAATTAATAAAACACTCTAACATGATTCACCCCCTACCTGCACTTCGTGGTTTGTATCGATTGCATCGGTTCATGTGCGAGTATATAAAACTTAAGGTAAACTGCCATTGATCATTGCTAAGCGTCAATTTCCTAAGCAAAAAGAAATTTCCGCAGCAATCTGAAACATCGCATAATTTGTATGCTAACTTTAAGGCTTTCATTTTTGTTACATCTGAACACACTGTTCTTGTTATTTAAAGGGGGTAGCTTCAGCAGTGGTGCTTGGGACTCGCATTCGGGAGTCTAGGACTGGCCTTTCTGGGTTACTTTATAGTTTTCTATGCTCAATATTTATTTATTTATTCTAGAATAACTAAGGCCATTAGCCTTCTCTTCCGCTCTACCAATCTAATAATAATTACATGAAATTATAGCGAATTAGACTAATACTGGGATAAATCTTATCGTTCCATGAATTTTTGGCTCTTTCATTTCATAATACTGTTTCAAGGTACTTATACGGATCGGTGCTGTGCGGCGTGGCGGTGCATGTGCGTTTCACAGTTCTGTTCTTTTGTCTGCGACTTAGCTATTTGGAAACGCGTATCGCCGCTGCCGGAACTGATCGCCCGGTGTATTCATCTCACCTTTCCTTCCCATGGTACCAAAATTATCTTCATCTCATACTTCTAACCTACCCTGTTCTAAGTATTCTATGCAGAGATTTCTAACCATGTACAATGTATACAGTGTGATGTGTACGTCAATTTTCCTCTTATTTTCTTTGGTACATTACTTAAAATATTACAAAAGTCCATCAAGTATATGCCTGAATGGAATAACTGGAAGAATATTAACATAATAATTTAATAATTAGCAATTAAGCATTTTGAGCATAAATTAAAAGAAAAATAGAATTAAAAATAGGTAATGAAATTAGGTAAAATCGACAAAAAGTTATTTAAAAACAATATATTTTTAAATTGTCAAACTATTAGCCTGTGTTAATATTCCGAGTTTATTTATGCCTTTTAACTACAAATATAAAACACTACATAGCATGATCTCAAGGTTTTATAATGTAGAATGTTTTAATATTAGCTATAATTTTTACGAATATATGTGTTTGTAACTATCAAATGTACTAATTCTTTAGGTTTCATTCTTAAAGTATATGTCAAATATAAGAGTTTTATATTTCATATAAGGAAAAACATACTTTTAACGTTTGAATAAATGTCAGGATTGCTACAGAAACGTGTTTATTGAAGCACATACAGAAATGCACTTGTGTATATATACATATGCCACGCGTACAAAGGAATCCAGAATCACTGCTTCGCTAGGTATAGCAACCTTACACTTGACTAGAGTACGATGTGATAACAAATTTAGCGTCAGATTAAGGGAGTTAAAGGGTAAAGGGTTGAAGAGAGAGAGAGGAAGTATAGAGCTACTGCCTTACGACAAAGTGCACGGTCTGCCAGTCAAAGTCATTCACCTCTCATTACCCTTAACGTTTTATTGAGATATGCGAGGAAGTGAACAAGGTTTTCTTAGCAGAAGAAAGTATTTATCATCAAAACACTAACGCTACTTATTTTCTATAAATAGACATTCAGTAATTTATTTTATCTCATAAACACTACTTCATTCCTACATCTCTATCCTCCTAAATACGTTTGTGTTTCATGATAACTGTATTTTGACCTACCTACATTATATTTTTTAATACTAGCTTGTATTTATTCGTGTTTGAAATTCGCCAATTCTCAGAATATTTTTGTTTTTGCGAACTCATGTATACTTAAATACACAGTAGTTAATATCACTGACTCTTTAAGAGATTAACCAAAAAGGTGCAGTAGGTTTAAAGTGTACTCGCACTATAAACGAATGTGATATGTCTGTAAATCTAAATACATGCTTACGTTTAACAATTAATGACGGATGCATGGCGTTTTGTATTGGGTGGGCTGAGGCATGGACATAGAAATCGATGGGAAACCTGGTTTATCTTAAATATGCATGAAAATGACATTCAGTGTTAATAAAAAGTTCTATATATTACTTTTAAGTCTGTATTTGGGCTCTTCTTTTTCTAAAAAAAAAAAAAAAAAAAGTAATATATTTGCATGCAAAATTCTTCTAAGTCCTGTTTGAAGCAACGCACGGTTCACAAGTAACCAGCAAGGCTGTGTAGTCACTGCAGTAGTTGTGTTGTATGGCATACACTAAAGACGCTAACTAGTGTGTATGTGTGTTCCGTGAGCTCTGTGGCAGAGCGTGCAGTGATGCCGTGATTAAGAGCTCAGTCCGACTCCCGGCATCATGAAGTATTCTTTTAACAAATCTTTTTAACATATTATGACAAATTAGTTTCCTATCATTGTTTTCCATACACAGCAAGCTTTAATCTTAATATATTGTATATAATGAATATTACAATATTTGCTTCAGTATTTGCTTTGCCAAATGCAATATACTGCACACGATATCCTTGCACATGCACGGGCAAAAAATGACTTATAGACACAGATTCAAGAAGCCTGGGATGTAGTAGCCTCTCGGCCACACTACTGTGGAAATATGCCTTGAATAGTTATGCATGCTGAAGGTACATACACTAGATATTAACTTGTGTTATTTGGAAGATAAATATTTATTTGTAAAGAATACGTTAGTTCGTAATTACATTTTTGCGTGTGCATAGGTAATGCCATAGTATTCAAATGATATAGTAAAAAGTAATATGATATTAATGCAACATGATGTTATATATACAATAATAAAAATTAAAACATAAATATTGTGTGGGAGTTTGAATCCAGGAGCTTACCAAGAAGATCATTGCCTTCTAAATATCCTCTGACACCGCTACTCTACCCTATGTGCTCTTTGCAGATGCTTATGATAGGTTGACACAGACTTTTGACAAAATGCTTTCCAGCTGTATCTACTACATTTGCTGAGGACTTTATGGAAGTGCGCCTGCTCTTATTAAATCTTATTTTACAGCTTGTGTTAGTACAGCTCACTCCAGGAACTACACTATAGGACATATTTAACATGAGAGTTTCACTTTATTACAATCACAAGAATTACAGAGGGCTTGAAATATGTTATGCTCCGAAAAAGAGGCGATATGGAAAGCGAATACAAATGATAAATTAAAAGGAATAAAACACAAATTAAAAAGTAAAACATTATGGATAAATGCTTAAGTTTAGTTGTTTATGTAAATGTTTTGGAAGTATTGAAGATTTGAAATATATTGAATCGAAAATAGCTTTTTGTTCTTTATTGATAGTGAAATTGCATCAGAATTGCTTCTGTATGCAATTCTCTACACCCTTTGGAACAAATAAGTGTAGCTTGACATAAAAGAAGGAACGAAAGGCTGAACATATGTAACTCTAAGAGCATTACAATATCAAAGGTTTATTTTTGATATCTCATTTTGTACTGCTTTATGCCTCTGTGCAATATCTGTGAGCTTTTTTTCTGACAAGAGAAAGACACAAAGAAGTTTATTTAGAATGCTGTCGCTACTATAAGCATTAGCACTTCATTTGCCATTATTACCTTGGATCATTTTCATGAATATTTATTTGCTATCGTTGCACATGGAACATCAATAATTTTATTCTCATTAATATTTCAATTGTTTTATCATAAGTAATATCACAAGAGGGTATGAGATTGCCGATAAATTTACGAACTTAGTGAAAACTCATACATACCCTCTAGTGATATTTATTAGAACTTTTTCATAAATAAAATAAGAATTTAAAAGTAATTCCCGTAAACTTGGTTTACAATAGTGTAATAATTGTAAATTCATATTATGAATACTTAACCTTTTCTAGCCATCTAGCAACAAAGTCCATTGTCAGTAATGTCAATAGAGAACCAAATACGGGTTTGGGACTATTTCAAGAATAAAATAAGAATAAAAGTAACATATTTTTGAAATTCAAGCGCAAAATATTGACAGTTTTATAAAATATTATAATTATTTATGAATACTTCCTATTCAGAAATCGTGAGAATAAAATAGACGAAAGTGGACTATTACAGTCACTATGGTTCGATTTCCTAATACCAACTGAGAAAAGCGAAACAGAGAAGATATTTTTCCATTCTTAACAACTTGTTTATTAAGATGCATGGTTGCTTAGGCAGATATTGTTACATAATTTACAAAATAATTTCAGACTGTTTGGCTGAATATGCAAAAACAATTGCTTGAGAGAATACACAATAAGTTCGTTAAATGTGCAATTACTGAAAACACAGAAAACTAGTCTATGATGCTTGCTCAGGAATTACATAGGGGCAGTTTAGAGTTGGTTACACTGACGATAAGACAAATTTACGTTGTGTGATAAAACAGACTTGATAAAACTATTCGATAATTTCACTGCGATATCGGGCTGTGATTGGTCAAAATTCATAATTTTGTTTCTTTTCATTGGTCGATTTTATGACAACGTCCCAAAAGTAAAATAGTCAAAGTAATTGTATTCTAAAATATTTTATATGCAATAATTTTTATTTTTATGTGCTCATTTAATCTTAACGATTTGTATAAATTCTGTTTTAATATATATTTTGGCTGACTATCTTTGTGAGTCGCAGTGTTAAGTCATTACTGTCTCATATTCTTTCAGTTATTCTTTTTATCCATTTTCATTTTAATTTAAATGTCATTTTCACATATTAGAGTCTACCAAAAACAATTACTCTTTGCAAGATTGTTTTTATTTTGCAATATGCTATATTGCGGTTTCTACAATTCTACACTTGTCGTATAATTATTTCAGATTATAAAACATTTGGAAATACATTGAGAAATGCATTATTGTATTATGAGATAGTATAATCTTGTTGATTACAGCATATATTTCTGAGAGCTTGTTAATATGAGTTTTGAATATTATCTTATCAAAATAAAATATAATGTATACATTTTAAATAGTGCAAAAATTTCTCAAGTTCAAAACAGAATCTAATTAGAAATACATATTTAATGTTTTAATAGTAATAATTATTATTGTTTTTAACAATTACATGCAATAAGATTCGCCTTAATAAAAACAGAGCACTAAAACTTCAGTAACATGATCACAAGTTCATTAAAATGATTTATTTTTATATAAACATGGGCAATTTGTTATACTAATTGATACTTGTTATAATAAAACAATTCTATATTTTTGACAAATACTTTTCCTTCTAAAATTATAATTGTAAGAATCAGATAATCTCTTATTAAAAAGTGAATAATATGAAAAACTGCTTTTGGAATTATTGGGAATCATAACAAAATTATCAAATATTATAACATCAATATAAATACATGTTAAAGAGGAACTAGCAATTCTTTAAACTAAGAATTAACATGTAAACAAGTAATTGTAAATGGACCTTTAAATACAATTTATATAGAATTATTAAATGAACGTTGTAGACTTCTCCAACCAGTGTTAGTGCAATGATTGATTTTCAGATATTGTCTTCGATGAATGTAAATGATAAATATGACGCATCGCATGTAAAATAGTGTTTAACACTCTTTTGTATTACTTTGGTTCCATAGACTATGAATACTAACGATTGGGTTGAAGATAGGGAGGAGTGTTTGTACCTATGCCACTCCTGGAAACAGAAGTTACGGAGACATCGGTACGGCCAGGATCTAAGGATGTGACGCACAGGCTTAGAGGGACCTTTGACAATGTTTCCAGATAGATCACTGCGACGCCGGCAGAGCTCTTCCCTCATTCCAAAGCGCAAGCCACCGTCACATTCACATAGCACCAGCCTAGCTCTCTGATACTTCAGATCCTTTAATAGAATCAATGAAATGAAATGGGAGAGCGGAAAATTCGTTAAAAAGAAAGATAAGCTGCAGTATTCGCCTAAGCGATCAGGGGAAACTACCAAAAACTGCAAGGTCAGGATAGCCGGTCCCAAGGTATTTGAACCCAGAACCTTCCGAATGATAGTCTTAAGCGTTACCGCTTGAGCCACACCGCTAGTGGGCGCTGCTGATAATTGAGATGAAATGATAAGCTGACACTTGAAGTTTGGGTACCTCTCTGGTATTTACCGGTTATGTGAACTGATGAAAACCTAGAAAAAGGAGGGATAGGGGAAAAAAAGAGAGAACGGTCCTTCTGGAATTCGAACCGCAGACCTTCAGTTCAGTCAGTGCTTTAGTACAAGAATTGTTAAACGTTAAAGAATAAGAAATTATCACCAGCAAATATAATAGCCAAATACTGGTGAGGTGACAAAAGAAAACCTTCAACGATGACAATGATGTTACCGGCGATATTGAAGAAACTGGTTGAAATATACCTGTCTAGCCTGCACTTAGTCTACCTCAAGTCTCCCTGTAGTTCTACTTCTACAATGCATTGGATAAGACAGTGATAGATATTTGAAGAAATCCTTGAATGCCGCTGTAAACTTAGTCTTCCAGTTTTGAACCTCATTAGAACAGCGTAGATCACTTCTAGTTTATTTTGATGCATTGTGTTAAAATCTTTGATAATCTTTAGTTTTTCATTGGAATTATATACAGAGCTACAATTCAGAGGAGAGGTAGAACTCACAATGAGGAAATTTTTTTGTTAAACGAACTATGTTTTCTGGTGCGCCATTTTGGAGACATACGTCAACGAAGGAACCTGAACCAATATTCGAATGCAGGGGAGTAATTTAATAGGTCGAATGAATTATTGTAGTAGTTTGTTATTGCAATGTCCCACATTAGGAAGCCAATTAGAAGCGGTAATTTGCGTGAGTATAGGTGTGTATGGGGGATGCGGCTGACCACTCACTAGTTGTTTCACAGTTGCACAGTGCTGCTCCCTTTGATTGGGCTTTTTGCTGTGGATGTTAGGATCTCAGGGTTCACTAGACTGGATGTTTTGTGACCTGTTAAGGCCAGCTGGATGAAAAGTGCTAACTCACAAGCCACAGAGAAAAATACATGACCCTTTCTATAAATTCACCATTTATTCACTTGATCAAGCTTTCTAACTATAGGTCGGAAACTGTCCGCGGAGGCCTGAGCTTATGTTCCCTAGTTAACTCACTCAAAACTGTCTGTTCTGGGTCACTAACAAACTTATTCCCTTGATAAATTCTCTCTCTCGATTACTTGCCCTTCACAACCAACTTGTAACTTTCCGATGTTTTTTACTGACTTCGACTGACTCCTACTGCCTCTCTCTTACTGCCCGACTGCTAATTCTTACTTCCCTCTGAACGCCCTTACATTTGATTTTTATTCCTAAGCCCCTTCTTACGCGAATTTTTAGGGGAATTGTATACAAAAATACACGGTGAAGACAAGACAAGGTCACGTAGTCAAAGTTGAAACTACTGAACACAAACATAAACAGGAGTGCACAACTTTCAATGACGTGTCAGAGAATAAACAACAAAAATGTTCGTAATTGTGAGATCTATCTGTCCTACGAATTGCCGTAGAGATACTATGTCATTCTGTAGTAAACGGGGCATATAATTTCAGTAAAACAAAGGAATTTTTCATATAAAGAGGGATTAAATTTCTTTTTGGACTCGAAATTGTCGATTTTTAAAAGTTTAATTTTATTAAAGAGGAAGAGATAATGTGATATGCCAAAACATCAAGAGCTGTGATTGCTGAAATCAGAACATGCAGTTGTATATGATGTTAACGAACTGCGTGTCATGTCCAAGGTGACTAAGCTATGTCCATATCGCAAACACATATCTAAAGAAAACACAATTCTCCATTAATTAGTTCATCATTGACTTCTATGAATATAAAGTTTAGCCAGAAGCGACAGAGCTCAATGAATAGTTCACAGGTATAACGGAGAGGAATATTTAGCATGTACAAACATCGCATTCTGTTCCAGGCTTTCCTCACACAAATAACATGCAGCTAACAGTGAATAAATACCGGCTAACTTCAAGCTGTTCCATCAGAATTGTTTTATAAAAACTAGTAAGAACACAATTCCGAATTTAGGACAAAATTAAAGGCTAGGGAACGCTTTCTAGCGCTATCAACATTAAATTTAAACTTGCAATGTCATTGCAACCTATTTTACAAACAAGTGAAAAGCTTAAAGAGTAAGAAATAAGGTTCACAAATTATTTATCTGATTATCAAACTTAAAGTATTTAAGACATATTTTACAAAATATTTTTCATTTACATAAAAAGTATTGCTCATGTAAATTCAGTGACTTTCATATATACTGAAACTTTGTTCAGTATCATAGTTTTGTTTAGTGCGAAAGTTAAACACATATTGTTTTTTTCTTTAACTGAATCTTTTTTTTCAGTATTACAGTTTTGTTCCGCGAGGATGTTACACCTACTGATTTTTTCTATAATCAAGATTTTATCAGAGTATTTTTGAAAAGTGGATAATACCTGGTGTATCAAATTGAAATATTAAAGTTATAGAATAGTTATAGAATTCTATGCAGAAAACGTTTTGTTACTATTACAAACAAAAATATTAATACAACTTATAGTCAGTCGTGTAATACACTTTGTTCTTGGGAGCAATTCCTTTATTGGAAAAGTAAAGAGTTTTCTTTCTAAATAAAAAAAAACTCTTTAATAAACTCAGCCAGTGAGATAACTCAACTTTGGACTGCTCACTGATAAGACACCACATGAGTTCAATGAATCTTTCCTTTGTAAAGAAAACTCAAACTTGAAGCTTTGCAAAATGGTTATTGTTAATAAACAATAATCCGTTATCTTTTAAATTATAACTTAATGAAAGAACATATCTATATTATTATATTTAAATGTAATCATTCTTTCAACAGTTGACGGATAGCCGAGATCGCTGAGGTATGGAATGGAGATAGATTGAGGTGCAGCTTGCTTTGACAGAACCCCTGCCAATAACATTGGTTCACACTTGACTGGCTATAAACACACGTCACATAGCAACGTAGCTATGATGTTGATCTATATCTATTCCTGTAGCTCCATATTGAAGAGTCTGCGATCATTTCTTCCTACGCTCAAAATACTTGTGTCAAGCTTCCTTCCTACTCGTAAATTCTTTGTACATGTTTTATCCGCACTCTGTATTTAACTACCTGAAGTGCTCGAAATGCTCTCTGGTCATTTCTAATGTCTCTGCTGCAATCGCTGATCAAAATGGTAAAG
This sequence comes from Metallyticus violacea, assembly GCA_030762175.1. Taxonomy (NCBI): domain Eukaryota; kingdom Metazoa; phylum Arthropoda; class Insecta; order Mantodea; family Metallyticidae; genus Metallyticus; species Metallyticus violacea. The sequence continues at coordinate 44,844,860 of CM060835.1, read as the reverse complement.
ATCTGGCACCAAAGAGATTTTTCTGGGACGTTTGAAAGTATGGCATTACAGCTTTTCTGAAAAAAAAAAATGCTGATCTACATATGACTTAAAAATATGTTGGTGTTTTTATTAACTCATTAATTAATCATAAATATTTCAGTTTCAAAAATAAAACTTGTATAAATTCTACACATTATTTTATGATGAAACAAATAGTTTTCAAAACTATTTCAAGCATTGCACTGCTCATATTACTCAACAAAAGAACAAAGAATGTGCTAGAGTTACCCCACAGAAGGGTTTAAGTACTAGTTTGTAGTTTTCTTTCTGTCCAAAATGCCTGGTCTCATTGTATATTGAGCTGATGGACATTCTGCATGTTAATTACTTGACATTTCTTTTTTATGTCAAAAGCGGCAATGGTTTCTAGACCCACAAAGAAAGCACTTACACTTCAAGCTCCGCACTGTGGCTCCATTACTACATTCAAAGCACTTGCTGAGAGCTAAGATCAGGGAACCGTGTGGGTTCTTCCATTCTTTTACAGGCACTTATAAAGTTAGAGTGTAAGGAATAAAATAAACTAATTTTGTTAGTCATCTTACGTTATCTTAAAACGCTGTTTTTTTATTTATTCGATTGATGTAAATGATCCAGGTCCTCCGTCCCAGGGCATTAACTTTTTTATTTCTCTTAAATGCACATTATAAAAATGTTATGACTTCACACCTTGAGTTTTAAATACATTTTCCCGTTATTTTAAATAATTCACTTGGAACTTTAACGTTTTATTAAATTTAAAAAATGCAACCCTTTCTACTTCGTTTATTTTCCTCTTTCTTTTACTTTCCTTCATCATTTAATCGAACCTTAGGCATATTTCGGAAAATACTCAGTTTGGAATGCTTTTCTTTTAAATTCAATGTTTTTTCGTTAACAAGGCCATCTGGCCATTCCATCTCCAAATAGAAAATGATTGCCCAATGTTTCCTTGTTCTACCAACAGCCTCGTCCCTAGTACTGAAATATTTTGAAAGGTATCCGTTCTGGGCTCATTCATGAAACATGCTTTTTAATATATTTTCACATTTATGTATTTATGCATTTCACAACATGTGGCATATTTAATTCTGATCAAATGTCTTCATTCCTTTCATTCTCTAATAATGAAAGAATACTCTGCTAATTGTCTCAATATTATTATCTCTGCAACCCCACCCGCCGTCTGTGCTGTTCTCTCATGTTTCTAAACGTTGGAAATGCCATTACTTTGTAAAACTTGAAACAATCAATTTTCTTTCATTTCATTCCTTTGACTCCGTATAGGATCGAAAGTGGCAGGGCGAGGTGGGCTGACGCGGCGTGATGGTGACTTGCGCTTTGTAAATGTGAACCATCCCATTATGTCCACAATTTTTAGACAGTCTTATAAGTGAAGAATAATACAGCTGCTTTTATAAATTTATTGCATTAGTTCAGATAATCATATCCTTTTATAACGAAAGTCTGCTTAGCTTCAGCATTTTAGTCAGTTTTATTAAAAAATTACATCTGCTGATTATCACAATGCATTAGAAAAGGTTCAACAATTTCTTTACAGTATCAATTATCAGTTTCAGCTTAAGTTACCGATGGCAAACTTTAGCTGTCTACGATTCTAACATATAATAATAATAATAATAATAATAATAATAATAATAATAATAATAATAATAATAATAATAATTTATTATGTAGTATATTATTCGGTGTTAACGACTCAGTCATGAGTTTGACGTCTTATTTCCTTAGTGCTATTTGGATTATACACTTTTTATATAACTTGTGACACTACCGTACCATGCTTATTTCTCCGCCGCTCGTCTCGTATTCTTCATTTTCTTATCAATAACTACACTAGCGCCCTCACGCTTAGCGGTGCACTTAGTTGTAATTGACAAAACAATGCAAGTAGATATACATGCTAATAAGAATGCTACTCAATAACTTCTACATATTATTATTATTATTATTATTATTATTATTATTATTATTATTTACATTTCCTTAATATATACGGTGTTCCTCTAGTCAAAGTTTAACAAGAACAACAACAACAAAAATTCCAAAGTGGAAAATTAAAAAACTACTTAAATATCAGTACTAACAACGATAATATGTATAATTATTATTACACTCTCATTATAAAAATTGTTAGAATGAAGATGGGAGCCATAAAATATATAAAGTGGTTCTTTAAAAGGATATGGATCCTCTGAGGGAAGCCAATGACAGACTTGCAACACGTGTCTTGGGAAACATAATGAGACCCAAAACTTAAAAAATTAGAGATCCTACTAAAAGCCAGTTACTGCGATGTCATCAAGTTTGTATTTCTCCTTGTAATAGGACACAGTGGTTTGTATATGTTTTTTCTTCTAAATCTATCTCCACTGATTGGTTATGATGGCATTTGAACTGGCAGGTCATATTTAAAATTATATCGGTTGCTCATATTTCGGCTTATATTCAAGCAGCAGTGATCCACTTAATTAAATCTGTAAATACTTCTTTTGTTTCCTTGCAACATTTATTTAGAAAACTACTATTTCTCTTTGTTAACATAAACAGCATTTTGTTAAGTTTTTAAAGTAATGTTATACTCCATATACTGCTTCGTCCCATAATTATTAAAATTCACTGTGAAAATATAATTTCTATCTGCAGGCAGTTATTATGATGAACTTAATCCTTTGATAGCCATTATGTTTCATATATTTACATATATTTGCGAATAAACAAATCTTTTTTTGAGTAGCGTTTAACGCCCGTTTTTACTACTGAGGTATCACGGCGATGGACACTGATGATACATGAAACGAAATGATATAGTGGGAAAAGAGTTTTTAAGAAAGGAAACGTTCCAGGCCTAAGTTTAGGGTACCTACCAGGCATTTTCCATTTATGAGGACTGAGGAAAACCTGAAAAAACCTCAGTCAGGAAGGACGGTCCTGGCGGGATTCGAACCCTAGACCTCCCGCTCACGAGTCCGCGCCTTAACGACCTCGGCCACCATTGAATAAACAATCTATAAGATGGAATACTTGAGGTGCGTTAACCAGAGAAAGTAATTTCTACACTTGTTAACGGAATGAGAAGAAAACCTTTCAATCAAAAAGGATGATACACGTGTAACTTTTCTTTCCTGTTACTGATGTTTCATTACTGTGTCATATAGCTATTAATATTGTTAGTTTAGAACAAATGGAGAAATAAAACACTCGAAATTGATACAAACCTGTCATAACTTAGCATTTACCAGTGTTTCCCAACACCGGGCTTCTTTTAAGTTTAATATGTAGACAAAGAACTCCAGTCGAATATTTTGATTTTTTAAAAATCATAATTCTATGACGCATGTAATTTTAAAATAGTTACGATGCAATTGTAGCATAAAATTGTATTTTTTAAATTTTATGCCTAAAATCATAATATTTATATCAATGAAGCAATTAAAATTTCAGTGTCTTTTTTATTTCTTGTAATGATACTTTTAAAATTTTAAAGTTTATTATACCACTTCCTTTTACCTAATGGGTATTCAACCGCCCTATGATAAGATGTGTGGTGATGAGAAACAAAAACATTCAATTGAAATGCTTCGTAAATACAGAGAGGAAAAGAAAGTAAAATAAACATTCGAGATATTTCAGTGCGAGAGGAGGTTTGTTTTCTTTGTCATAAAATAATTTTTACCTTTGTTTTTAAATGAGAATCGTTAACTATAACCATAAGATATAATATACACGAATAAAGCGTACTCAGTTTCTCGGTACACAGTAGTATTACAAAACTGCATATATTTATATTTTTCTTAAAAATGTAACAAATGAGATTTTTTTCCTGGGCATATTAAAATATAAAAAGATGCTTTTTATATTTCACCGCAGTGACAATGATTGTTCAAAAAATGTGATGTTACACAATGTACACGAGTTTTACTTTTTCCTACTTGTTTAACTAAGAATGAGAATATTTATTGCAATCGATTAATCAAGTCATCATGAGTGATACAGATTCTTCATTATATAAAATTATTCTCAGGGAATTCATACAGAGCAGTACTTGATGACATCATTAAAAATGGGTTGCGCAGTTTCACTGTGACCACATGAAGATTACTTTATATTCATTTCTTGAATTCCCAAGGAATGTTATCTAAAGAAAAATATTCTTCAATAGGCCATAGCATCACTGCATTAATTGGTAACCCAAACTCAATAAATCATTGCTTTGGGTTTAAGTTGATTCAGCATTTTCCATATAACCTATCTTCGCTACTGTGTTTCTACTATATCCAAACAGCAGCATGCTTGCTTTGTAATGATGATGTCCAAGATGTTATGACTTTGCAGCGGTATTTAATGTGTCTTGTTATGGAAGGTTAATTAATAAAGGAGGTTAATTAAATGTGTAATAGATGGAGGGAAGGAAAGATTTTGGAAAAAGGAAATTTGAATTGTTAAGTTTTGGAAGTTATCTCAGGGGTAAACAATTTCTTCCTCTCCGGCGATGGTAACCGCTGTCTTATATTTCGCCACGGCTGTTAAGACTCTGCTGCTGGATGTTTTTACGGTCCTCTGACCACAGGGGAAGGAGTCTTGCAGATTAATAATATCTTGTTACAATTTATTGATCTTAAACTATTGTACATTAACTATTTCACCAGGGCACTTAACTAATAAAGGTCGTCCTTGCAAAACTAACTATTGCTTTCCACTAATTTTTTTGAAACTGAGAAAGCCTTTCCACTGACCTTGCCTCTCTGAATACTCTTGCCCCACTGCTGGCCTCAAAATTGCAAAACTAAGTAAAAAGGGTCTGTGTGCCTTCTCCATGTAGGGAATGCCTTCTTCCCCTTCTTTTCATTTCTAGAGTCCCCAAATGTTTTATGGTACCTTGCTACAAAGGACTACAGAAATCTCCAGGTTCGGTTTTTTGACTAGGACAGCTTGCTGCGCCTTGGCAAGAAACTAACATTTAAGACAATATTCAACATTTGTACAGGAAAAAGAGCATTACACGTGGCTATACGAAGTTACATAAAATTGTTTGTTACAATCAATCTATTGAATGTGGGGGTGACAGCTCATAAATACTGCTTTAACTTCCTCGACAAAAAAGGCAGAGACATTCGTATGTTTCGACGAGATTAGGGCTCTTCATCTACTGGAAGTGTGTAGAACTTCGAAGGGATTAGGTAGAAAGATAATTTGTCAGGTTTTTCCATCGCTTGCTCAACATTTATCATGCCGAAATTAGATCAAATAAATTTTAAGATAGGACAGAGAACCTTTCATGTGAAATACGTGTGTTAATGATATCAAGGACGACGACAACTCGGCGGTGACAAATGTAGCACAAAACAAGCTTTGAACCATTCCTTTATTTTCAAAATAAAAGCGGCAACACAATTGCGCCACAACTGAGCTGGATCTGAGTGTGATTCTGCATTAATGAACCAAATATCTGCTGTGAAAACTTCTGCATTAATCAATTTTGTTCTTTATTACCAAAACAACTTCACATGACAGAGTAAATCATATAATTTTTAATGGAATGAATTAGTACACATGCATACCTGACCAGAATTATTTTCGGTTTTCTTTCTGTCAAATGCCACTGATTTATTCTTAAATACAAACTAGCTTGTTAGATTAACCAATATAACAGTTCGCCTCACCAAAAGAAACATGTTGCCCTTGATGCCTAATGAACATATCTGAAAATGCTTTGCTTAGTTTATCGGCTCAACTAATTTACACTTTGTCTAAATACAGACGTACAATAATACCCTATCACAAAAGAAAGAATACCTTACTATATAAAACAGTTGTGAGATTCATATTTGTATAGTTGTTAAAATTAAACGCATAACTATAGGTAGTCGAAGTACAAACACAATTGAACAGGAACTATCATGCAAATAAAATGCATAACAGACATTACAATAGATACTATTCTTTAAGTGCGGTGGTAGTGAAAAGAGTACAGCCACTGTATTCCTTTATGTTTGTATGTTATACTTCTTCAAACAACATTTGCTGCAGAAGTAGTAATAGATGATTAAAGTGTAAACCTACAACTATAGATATATAAAGGTTTATTAAAAATGGTTGTGAAGTTTTTGTATGCAATGGCATTAAGGGAATATGCTGGTCAAATTTACAAACATTTTGCATTTAAAATTGTGAAACATTCTTAACAAGTAACATAGCATCAACGCAGATATCAACAATAAGAAAATAATAAGTAACGTTCAAATTTGTGATAATCAAATAAACATTAAAAGAACAACAATACACATTGACTTTTAATAACTCTGAGCATATTAAAGATGGATACTTGAATATTTTTTTTAAATGAAGCTGATATTATTATTTTTATTTTCATTTGCTTATTTGACACTATAAAATTAAACTTGAATACATTAAGCTTTCTACACTATTATAAGCAAATGATTGATTTACACTCTAAGATCCTTCATCATACCGATACAAACAAGCGAGCTGTGCTCTCAAGTGATGCTATTGGTGTAAGTTGATAAAGGAACCCCCAGAAGAACAAGCGTAGATTTATTGCTTATCCTTTCCAAAACTGCCTTCCAATTTGACTCTTAACTCTGCATTCGCCCCAGGAGAGAGACACATTGCTACATTTGCAGGATTGTTACATATAATTGACCGCCCTAAACAATGCAGGTCGCGAGTACATTCGACGGAAGACTGTTAATATGTTTTTATGAGGGTCATATAATTTACAAAGAGCAGTTTACATACAAGACAGTGCAGACTACAGTATTGATTTCAAGTTTATAAATATATAAAACGCAAATCATTACTTTAGAACGGGCTCTAGTTGCAAGTTCACTAATAACATCTGATAAGTCTAGTTTTCCACACAAATCATTTTCTATAGCTAAAAACCCTAAATCATCATTGCCATTGTTCAAAGTTCTGAATGTTCAACTCATTGAAGAACTCAAGGCTATCAACATCTTTAAGAATTGAGCTTTATTTATTAATTTTAAGGGCATCATCTTAATCGGAATATTTTTAAATTTAATTTATGTCGTTTATCTGAATTCACAAATATATAAATATATTATTACAACTATTCCGATTTTAAAATTTCCCTCATACTTTGCCTAGACTTCTGCATGATTAATATATGTATTAAATGCTTCATTACACCTGAATTCACTTAGAAGTTTTAACAAGTTCACTGAAAACTTTTAAGATATTCATTTATGTTGGATTGAGGGTACTGCAACACTTTGCTTATGACATCAATTTTTGACAGAATATGTTCCATATAATAATTGAGCAAATGAACTTGAAAGAATCAACCTGATATAACAAACACTGAGGTACATGCGTTGTTTTAATCTCTCTGAAATCATCAAATATTATGTCATATTATTTTTTCAAGACTTCGCTTAATTGCATTCTGAAAGCTTCCATTGCTTTTATTTTACTCCCCATCTTGTATCATTTACAGATTTTAACCTTAACCTGTTCATATTTCTTTTCAATAAATCGCATCTATAAGGGAATGCGGAATAAATGTATATAATTCTTGGATAATGTTAAAAAAAACTGCTTCTAATGGAACTTTTGCAGCACCGTTTACAACTAGATTTAAAGTATGAGTTGAACAGGGCACAAAAATGCTCTAGAATTGATTTTCTTAATTTTGTTCTGCAGATCACTGTGCTTGCCACGCATATTTTGAATATCTATTCATAATCGGCCAATAGTTCACTTTAAGAGATAATTATATAAACCTTCCCCTGAAATGGTTGAAAAGGACAAAATCTAAGAAACAATTCTCTAATTGCAGAATCAAAAGTGCTAGAATTTACAATTCTTACTACCAATGAGAATTGTTCATTTTGGCCGGCATCTGGCGTGCAGTCCAGAACTACAGAAAAATTTCGCCTTATTTAAAAATTCCTTAATTTTTTTAATAGCACTTGCTAAAATATATGCATTGCATTTTGAAAAGTATGGCCTATGTAATGAAGTATGGACCTTTAGCAGTTTGAGAATGTATTATGTCATTGACACGCTATGAAATAATGTGATCAAATATCTCCAATATTTCTATAGTTTTAAAAAAATATCCATTATTTGTTGCATATAATTTATCATTTGTGTTTCTGAAAGCTAAACACTGCCCTGCTAAAAACTGTACAATTGCAATTATTATTTCAATAATGACCCGCCATTATATTTTTCAGATTAAAAATACTGTTGTTGTTCTTTGTCAATTGTCAATTATTGTTGTCAATTCATACCGCTTTTTACAGTTTTGTATGTGTTATGCATTCGTTTCATGCTGTAACAAACGAGCGGCTAAATGTTGTCAATCTGAAAACTGCCTGATTGTCGGTTAATTTGTTTTTCTTCAAAGCGAACAGGCTACAACAAAAGCAAAGCACACTATTGCAGTGTTCGGAATAAATTAACCAAGGTCTTTGAACTTTACCGCCATTAAGAGCCTCATAAATTCTGATATGGAAAAATTTTGAGGTATTAGAGGTATCTTCTAATTAGGAGTTCCAATAAACAATAGGTGACCAGCTACTAGAATCCCCTTAATCGCATTTTGTCGTCCTCAGCCCAATTATAATTACCCGGTAAACTAACCTCACAACCCATTCGCCTAGCACACTTTCAAACAAATTTTAAACTTCCCTTCCGATTTTTCACCTTCCATTTCGATTTCGTTCTTACTGTCTTGAAAAAGTTCGGAACCTGATGTTAATGCAGTTGAATTACCTTCAGCTAATTTCATGATTTCAGCATGGATCTTCGTAATTTTTCCTTTTTCTTGTCATTTTGAATGTTTCTTTTGCGATAATAAACACCAGACAAATGTTTAATTTTTGTGTCTGACATCTTTGAATAATAATAATAATAATAATAATAATAATAAAAATAATAAAAATAATAACTTTCTTACACTTCACATTTTTTTGTTTGTTTTAATGACGCAAACCAATCTGCAAGTTTTCTGAGCGGATTCCGATCTTTAACTGTTACCTAAGCTGAACATACATGAAATGAAAAATAAATAAATGATTAAAAACATCAAACGTGTACCGGTTATATTTATTCCTTATCCAAATTCTCTCCACACTGCCTACTATGAAGTACTAGCTTATCCGTTAGATATAAACATTTATATCATCAGAAATAATTGCTATCAAATTAGAGCCCATTACTCCGCATTTTTTCTGTAAAATTCGTATAATGCAAACAAGGGTCAAACTCTGCAATCAGGGGCTCGCTTGGTTTAGGTTAGGCGCTTGGCGGATGACTAAAGTAACGGATATAGGGGGTACGATAATCTGCCCTGTGTGGGTGGGTGGAGAAAGAATCTTGGGAACATACTCTGGCTTACTGCAAGGGGACGGAAGATTGAAGAAAGAGATATACACCGGTCCCGTTTGTTAACCAGGGGAGAGGACAGTGGCAGTGTATTTGCTGGCAGATTGGAAGGAGGAGGAGGGAGTAGGCAAATTTTAAAACAAAGTGAGACAGCTCAGATCGGAATAGTTAGGCAAACGGGAAGGGGAGTAGAGAAACATGAGGCGCAATCTTTTTTAGAATTATTTGCACGTATATGTGGGGGAGTGTAATTTATTTAATTTTGTACTGTTTTATTTTATCTTCTATTGGTTTTATTTATATATTTAAAAGTTAAATATGTTTTTTTTTTTGCAATTTCATATATTTCCTAGTGTATACGGTTTCAGGACCTGTGCGACATTGATAAGTTAGATTTATAACAAATATATTTTGTAAATAAACAACACTTATTAAATTATTAATTCATTATTTTAAATTTATTCTATCGTCCTCCCTGGAATATTTGCCACCTGCACACACGCACGCATTGCACACCTACTAAAACCGGTCGTACATATTTGTAACAATGTATTCACAATTGCTCCAGTAGCCAATAAAATATCGTAAATTATGTTTGAATAGAACCCTTGTAATTGTATGTATTTCCTTGGGCTGCTGAACTAGAACGACAATTGTACACTGGATCCTATCCATTTATCTAAAAGCACACGTGTATGAAAATTAAAGTGTTAACAAAAGATATTTTAACATTTTCTTAGAAAACACAATATCTAGGCTTATAATTTTAGTTATTTTGTGTATCCGACAATTATCAAGGATCTCTTTCGCTTCTTACTCAATGACTTAGTCTGTATATAGCTTTTAAATCATCCTTTCACTAATATTTCTAATATATTGAAGGCCCTATGTCCTGAGTGCCGCCTTTTCTTAATTTGCAGAGCGCAGAATTGGAAACTTTCGTTTCGTTCCGTTAAAAAAAACCGCAAGAACAGTAAGGAAGGGTAAGCTAACTATCATTGCTGTTTTGTTCGTAGTAGCATTGCTGTGATTATACATGAGTAACAAAGTGTTAGTGCTTGACTTTATATATATTTTAACTGTTTAGTTACTAAAACTTTGCTTGTTTTTTTATTGTTTGCCAAATGTGCTAAAATAGAAGTATTATTTTATATTTTGAAATTTTTTAAACCCATGCTGATTCTCTGTCATATCCGATATAATTTCACAATGCATATGTTCTGAAGCTTCTCTGACATATTAAATTATTCTGAAATATTTGTTTTAACACTTTAGACTTCGTGAGTACAAGCTTTAAACATTTACACTTAGTGTACGAATAAAAGTAAATTTATTTCCTATACCAAATATATATGGCACCATCTAGGTTTTCTTTAGTTAAAATATAGGGTTTTATATTGGGAAATACAAATGTAAGATAGAGGGACAGCAAAGAGCAAATTTTCCCATTGAATATTATTTAATAATTGTATTTTTAAATTGCATGAGTGATATGAAATGACATTTTTCAATGCCAATATGTAAATAGTACTGACATGGAACAACAACAATCTTTAGGTTTATATGCTTTGCTTTAGCGATATTGTTTTTCATTCCTTAACGTAGTAACAATAAAAAGTAGCACAAAAACTTATTGTTTGTTACTGGTTTCTAAAGTTTTACAACATTTCTAAAGCTTTTCTAAAATCTATTTTTACAAAATAAATTGCTGTGGATTTTTCGTACCTCTTCTGTACAATTTGAAAGTAATAGCTACTTAAGTGGCTGTTATTTTCTGACTTATATAAAAGCAAAACCTTTCCGAACGATTAGCAAAACATTTCATATGTCTTTTTAAATTCAAACTAGAAATTCTTACTCATAATGACACTGTAATAATTTGTGAGTACGAAAGCTCCAGGAATATAAATAAACATTAATCCTGGGAAGAAGCGTTTAGACTTTTTCATTGAAAGGAAATGTTTTTGTATAAAACATTTGCTTTCAAATGTTCATGTTTAATAATACTGGTACAGATTCCACTCTTTATTGAAACTTTTATCAAGTAGTAGCCCGAAAGTGTAAACTTAATTGACACATTCCTAAAGGAGCAAAAGGAGGGAAGATAAAGACCAAAGAGCAAGTAATTTTAGACTTATATAACTTTATTAATATACAGCGGTGAGCATTTGTAAAATGTGGCGCAAAACTTGTTCTGTGCAAAACGAGTAGTTGTTTCGTACACTATTCTGGAATGTGGCATTTTGCTTAGCACTTGTAGCTTTTTTTCCTTGTTACGCAAATCTCTGTTTCCCGAAATAAAAAGCGAAAAACCAAAGTCTTAAGCTCGGAACAGATTCTGTTTGAAGTTTATGGATAGTTGTAACTTCTTTAATATAGAAGCTAATGTTTTTCAATCTACATAATTTATTTCCATTAACTTTGGAAAATATTATATGTAGTTCTCTACCTGAATACAGGATAATGGTAAGCACCTACATGACGATTTGTAGTAATTTTTGTTTGTTTGATGCAATTTATTCCTCTTGCTTCTTTTAATTTTTAATTTGATTCTTGTTATCATCAAAAGGTAACATATTGACTATTTTCTTTTGTTTGGAGCAAGACATTAGTAAATGTCATTGCACAGAGTAAGAAGAATGTGATTTTTCACGCATTTATCTACAGAGTTCTGGAAAACACTGCACTAGGAGAGATTAGGTGAAGTTACAAATAACTCAGAATATAATCCAGGTTTTGGTTAATTCCTCTTTTCTAAGCGTACCTTTTAATACAACCTAACCTAACCTATAACAACTGTATTCACAACGTGCGAGCGCCGTATCCCTTTCTACCCATCCTTCCACTCAACATTACGCCGCCATTTTCTCCTTTTTGCTCGGATTTCAGCTATAAACTCGATGACTTTTTAACGTTGTGAGAGGGCTAGTAGCATGTAACACGTTCATTTTATCTCCTAATAAATTTTATACCCACAGATAAAAGAAGAAAACTCATGAATTGTCTGAATAAGATTGATACAGAGGCTACTCATTTACTAAAAATCACTTAAAATAGTCAGTTCCAGCCTTTGATTCGCAGTACAGAAGGGGGGAAAGGTTGGAAAAGTGAATGGAGACAGCCTGGTATGTTTACGTAACCTTCTAGGCCTGAGAATGCATGCAAATGTGCTAAAAGGCAGAAATATGTATAAGAACATATAAAATATGCTTATAGAACAGTGTTTAACGCCCGTTTTCATAAGTAGGGGATACATGAGATAAAATAAGTTGGGAAAGAATTTTTAGAGGAGGAGGCGTTCCAGGTCTAAATTTATGGTAAATCCCGATCATTTGCGGGTTATGGTGACTGAAGAATACCTGAATGTGCTAGTCAGGGAGTGAATGCAAACCGCTCACGAGTAGATGCGTTAAGGACCTCGGCCACCCGTGGCGGTTTATGCTTATATAAAAGCAGATACCCGTAATGTCACTAACACAATTTTTAACAAAGTGAGCAGTTCAGGCGTAGCTCGCATTCGCATTCGGGAGGTATCGTGTTAAAATCCCATCTTGACCTTGAGTTTTTTCGTGATTTCCCACAGTCACTTAGGCGAATGCTTTCCACAGAATTTCATCTCATTTCATTCCGTTGCAGCGTCAAAAGTGCTTGTGCTTTGGAACTGTTTCCGAGAGGCCCGAATTTCTTGGAAGCGGAACTTTAGGGACCCTGTGTCACCGCCGGGTGTCTACCTCCTCTTTCTTCCGGAGATGCCCCTCTTGGGAGCGCAGACACTTGGGCACAGCTGAAGGACCGAAAATGCATCCTCTGTTCCTACCAATCCAATCAAATCAACACACTGTGTTTAGCACGGAAAGATAGGACTCCTATAGACAGTTATAAAAAAAAAGTTTTCCATTTCACATCAGCACATTTTATTTATATTTTGAGACATTTGTGCACCTTATATACTCTGGGAGTAGAACATACTTCACTTGCAATGTGAGTAAAAGTGCCAGTTTCTGCAGTTTTAGAAAATGCGTAGTTTTGTTTATTAAATTCTTTCCCCCAGTCTCTGTAGCTGCTGGCTCCAGTGCAAGTCTTCGATTTCCTGATCATCCTCGGAAGAAAACTACAGTGTGCCACGATGACGAGATGTCTGCTTAGCTCATTCTTAGCTTTCTTTATGGAAACAGCTCCTTTTATCTAATAAATTGATCACCTGGTACATGGTTAAAAAATTATTAAAAGTAGCTCCTTATAGAACCAGCTGATTTTCAGAGATGCGCGTACCTTACACATAGAAACTCAGACCCCAAGCCAACCTGTTACTAAAAGACTTCCTCACGTCAAAGGGAGAAGGGAAACTATGATCTGATTCCTTTGTTGCTCATTTTCTATTTACACGAACGTCCAAGTTGCCGAAGGGTGAAGCGTTTTGCTGTAATAATAATGAAATAATTTTGCACGTTAAGTAAGCAGCATTATTTTCTATTAGTTCTCGGTACATGGACAGATTTTTATTTTGTAAGTACACCTTAAAATTTGCTTAATGTTGTTCTATTATTTATCTGCATTCATTAAAATATAGTTATTTTTCAAAATGAATGCCCCATAAAATAATATCGCGATTTTTAGTATGAAATTTTCCGTTATAATTGCTGATATAATCTTTGTTATTCATTTTCTTTAGAGCAGTACACGATAACTTCATAATAGTGCACCCATTCCTGATGTAAACGTGGGAAATCGATCTTTCGGCACTTGCATTACAAGTAATTATAGATAATTTTGAAATTACATTTATAAATTTCAGTTTCATATATTTTACGTTTCCTATAATTCTTTAATTACATTTTTATTTACATATTTAACAACTTTTGGCTACATATTTCTATATTTGATGTTACTTAACATTCGGGCTGTACTTACTAGCATACCAGTTACGACACTTGCAAAATGCAGGGATGTTCATTTTATTTGTAATGTATGTAAGCGTTAGTTACCTCTGAAAGAGAGAGTGCGTACGGCGACATGAAAAGGGGTCCATGCTCACGCCCCCCCCCCCGCCACTATTGTGGAAGGGTAGTGGGAACAGCTGGTCATTACAAAGGAACAGTGTGTGTCAACACAAGTCTACAAAGTATTTTCGTTTCTGTACAAAATCTGTCTCACTCGCTTATGTTGTTATTGGAGAATGAAAAGTTACTATCCATCTCCGAAGCTGAAAGTTTGAAATGTTTCACGTGCTAGAATAATCTCCCGCGACTAAGCCTTCAGATTTTTTTACTTGAACTGAAAGAATCCTCCAAGTTTGGGTGTGGCGACAAATCAGAGCAAATACCAATTGAAGTCCCTTTCACGACCAAAGACAGGCTTTCGGCTAAAGTTTTAAATGGCATTAACTTAGTCTCACGTCAAACTTTCTAGCGAACGTCCCTCATTGTATAGGCTCTTACGGATATACAGTGACACTTGAATGTATTCATCTGCCTATTATTCTTATGTGTGGACAGTTCAGTTTGGCAAAAAGTACACAAATGAACAAAGGCAGCTGTTTCAATATGCAATTTTTAACACCACTAATCAAATGCAATGTAAACCAAGTCTCGTTTGTTTAAACAAACTAAAATGCTCAAAGAAAAGCTAAACAAATCTTATTTCATTCCAAAGAAACATTCATGTGAAATACAGAATGTATTTTGATACTCTTTCATTATATTTGATGACTTCTTCTATCTTTAAGTTTTCCTGTAATATTTTTTGGATATGATTAAAAATTATCCTGTAATTTCTTTTGAAAATCTTTTATCATTTTGTCTCTGATGCCTGATTAATATTAATTTTGTTTGTAAATGAATATTTTTTAGGTTTTTAATAATATATGCTGCACATTCTCAGTGGAATTAATATCCGGTAACTTTCGATAACCTTTGCTTTCATGTTGCTTTATTAAAGGTATAAGTTTTGCAACTTTTTCTCCTTTTCTTCTACCAATTTATTTTACTATCTTCAATTTGACACTCTCCCGTTTATGCCCGGACAAGATTTAAGTAAAAAGAATACCGGAATGAGAAAACATTCAGGATGTCGCCGGAGTAAGGTAACTTTCCAATAAGAAAGAAGAATGATTTAAACATATTGTAATTTATTTAACATTAAGCAAGGCAAATAATTAATATCTAAAGATAAGAACAGTCTTAGAAAAACGGCTCTCTTGTGATGATAACAGTCCGCGTTATAACTTTCAAACAATAAGCTTTAACAATATTTGCCTTTTAAAACATTAAAAAAATTAACAGGCTAACACATTTTATAAATAAAATCTCAGTTTACGCAAATCTAAAGACTTTTAGTGCTAGCCTGAAATTACAGCAACTTCAAAATACCGTCATTACATCAGGTCCTTTTACATAACCTCATTATACCTGGGTCATTAGATCGAACTAACGATCGTTTCTACCAATTTAGAAGCAAAACCAAGAGACTTGTTTTCCCCCCTGCATAACGAAGCGATATTATTGCGAGCAACAAAAGGCACAGCCACTCTAGAAGGATTGCGTCACATTGTTTTAAAATTTTCTTTACCTGTCCCAACCAATGAAAATAAAGACTAAATAATGAGGTTTTCATTACCAACAATATGTCTTCATTAAAACAGTTATATTTGTTTCTGATGCACGTTTGAAACTTCTTAGCTATTTATTTAATTTGTTATAAAATAGAAATGTATTATTGTCGAGTGAAAGAGAAGAATAGTAGGTTATCTTGTTTCGCTCTCATTTTTCTTTTTATCTTTTGGAATAATTCGTGATAATAATTTAAAACATTTCAATGCAAAGCATGTGCTTTTGATTGTACATATTTTCACTAGTGTTTAACGTCCTTTTTTTTACTGCTGAGGCATCTCTGGCAGTGGACATTGAAGAATTGCTACAAGAGAAGAAATGACAAATTTGGAAAGGATTTTTTTAAAGGAAGGAAGCATTTCAGACCTGAGTTTAGGGTACCTCTCCGGCATTTTCCATTTATGAATGAGGTACATCTGGAAAAACCCTCATCAGGGAGGACGGTTCTGAAGGGAATCGAACCCCAGACCTCCCGCCTTAACGACCTCGGTCACACGTGGCGTTCCTTGATTGTAAATAGTTTAAATAAACTACAGTAAGCAATTAGTACATTTAAAGTCAAAATTTTTAGATGGAATTACACTGAAATAGATTAAATAAAGATATAATAAAAGAAGAATTAATGTGCAAAATTTTATGGAAATAGCTGAAATATCAGAAATTTTTGTTTTATAAAGACATTTTTAATATCAGGTGATTATAATATTACTAGTAATATGTATTTGTTTTTAACGATATGTAGTTTTTAATAAATAAACCTAATTCAGGATATTTAATATATTTCTCTATTTTAAACATTTTATATTTCACATTTATATTAGAATTATAAAGTATTTCGCAAAACTAGGGAAAAAAATTAAAAATGAACTGCGACTATGTTGTTAACATTTCAGTAATACATAAATGCAGTAACGTGCAATCATGTGATTAGTGTGTACACTTTGTATATCATAATAACGCTAAATTGCAGTATCGCACTTGATGAATTATTTAAAATCAGTCATTCTACCACAATGCTTCACTCTGTTTCTCTTTAGCATTAAGTACTGAAATTGCAATTACTCCAATGCCTCATAACTCGGATTATTTTACTTAGTTACCGTGGTTTCCTAACCCAAATGAATTGTCTAAGACACCTCTCTGTGATTTTCGGGCATGTACTTATAGTACGTTAAATAGCGAATAAAGTATTAATCTGAGTGACAGAGTTGTACTGTATTTGTATATGAAGCAGTCCGTAATGTGCACATGTGCTTGAATTGCAGCACTAATCATTTCGGAAAATTTATAGTTCACATTAATGATAACATTTAGCGGATAATAAAATGCAATTATAGCGGTGTGAAACTAAACTAATTGATTCCTATGTATTGTCTCTGTACTGTTCTGTTTTCCTCGTTATATGACAGCAACTTCTGTTGCCTATATTCCAGGAAAAAATAAAGTTGCATGAATTAAAGGTGCATGTGGCAAAAACGAAAAGGAGCAGCGAGAAACATTTCGCTAATTTAAAATTTACAAATTTCTTAGTTATTCCAAGGAGTATGGGAAAATGAATATCAGGTTCTGAGGAAGTCACACAATCGAGATAGTCGAAAGCTTGATAACGCTCGGCTAATATCCCGTGAAACCAAAGAGAGCTTAACAATCTTTTAAGATTATGGGAGATTTATATGTTGCAAGTTATATCCGTTATAGGTCTTCTGTCACACACATGCGAACAAGCTTTGTGAGCATATGGATATATGCAGAACTAACACTTTAATTTTTTTCTGACTAGTCACAACTTATTATGCCCCAAATGTAGGGTATGTTTGGGAGATTATTAACCTTAATAGAAAATGTTCTAAGTGTCCTCCTTCCTGCATAAGACATAACATGTCGTGTCATGTTACTGTGTTGTCAATACCATTAATTTCCTGTGTAATGTTATGCTTTAGATGGTCAAATGTCTGTTAATTTTAAGTAACTCCATAGTAAGAAGTCCGTTGTTGTCAAATCAGGAAATTTTGGTGGGCACAAGTTCTTAAAGATTATCCGGTCATTTGGTTTGACGAATGGCTTGTGGCGCCATCTCATTGAAAATACCCTGACTCAGCTCCTGACGAGTGGCTTAATACGCACCTTCAACAGACACACCAACTTACTAAGCTAATCGTGCTAAAGACTCTCTAGAAGAAGTTTCTAATCGGTAACGAATTTCATCAAGCATCCCCCTCTGTTAAAACCCGGATTTTGATCTGTGCATCTTCTCGCCAATGAACATGCCTTAAGTTCGAACTTTTTTTTCCCCACAATCTTAAAATTATACTTCGGAATTTTTGGAGATATTATTTCTGGAAATTTAGCATGGAATTCTCTCCTATAGTACTTGTAGGATTTCTTTTGCACATAACAATAATAAATGAACATCCTTTGTTGTAGCGTATATGCATCTCGCTCTCGGCATACTCCATTATACAGAAGTACGCAGTAGAAAACCTAACACTTAAGTTTTTTTTTTTTTTTGCTTTGTTTATTTAAGGACGCTCTTTAACATCTCAGGTCATCAGCGTTCCATTCTATTCAGGGCGTGAAACGGCCGACAAATTTTTGCTCAGAGGCCTCTTCTTTCAGGCTTGAGGTTCTTTTTTGTGCCGTAAATGTACGACACGGGACCCACGGCTTTACTTCCCTTCCGAAGGAAGCCATACTTAGGGTTTTTACGCCCGAAAAAATCCATCCATCCCGGCCGAGTTTGAACCCGCGACCTTGGGTTTAAAAGGCAAGTATGGTTACCACTACACTACCAACTAGGACCGACTAACACGTAAAGTAAAGTGTACAAACTCCGGTTTCGTAATGGAATAAGGACCCGGTATAGTTTATATATCCTGTTTGAGAACAACCAACTTTGAATATTGGGGGGGGGGGGAGAAAATGTATACGAGAATGTTAGAACAGTTTCGATTATGGAGGAAAACTTTTTATGATTTGTTTTTGTAATACTATTAAGCATCAAATGACTCTTTAGGACAATTTCATTTTTCTACACTTTTAAACATTTTTAGTTCGGAAAGTGCTGGAGTTTAATTTTTAAGTTAGTGTGTGTGACACTGCAAAAAATTCTCATACAAGGCCTTTTGTTTTAACGAATATTTTATTTTTGGTCTAAAGAGATTAAGCCAAAACTTTATTGCCATATTTTGTAGAATTGACTGTATCTTGAGCACTTGCGAGCCTCTCTAAGCCGAATCTTAAATTTTATAATGTGCGTACATTTAACGGATCACGTCCTGGAATTCCTTTTTTCTCTAGCGTATACCTAAGCTGAACACAATAACTTTCAAGAAAGGAAAGTTGTCACTCATTATATAACAATCATCAGAAAAAACTAGAATTGAATTCAATGCAGTCTTCAATTTTGCATTAAGGAAATCATTCATGAAGCAGTAGCATTAATGTACTTTGAACTTTTAAATTTTCTTACTTATCTATTTTATTATAAAGAATAGTACGCCATTTCCTTGGGTCCTCACACCAGTATCATGAACCGGTAACATACAAATGTGCTGTCTTCAAACTTTTCAGTATATATGATAGGGTTAAGGGTAATTTAATGAATGTATTATCGAAATAATGAATTATGTTACACATTGCATTATAGCAGTAGTCAATATAATTCCAGTCATATTGATAAGAGGTCACAAGGCAAGCAAGAATGCTATTCACATTTGGCATAACATTATCTCAACAACTGTTCGCTGCACTCTTTGGTGATTGGCACATCTTAGTTCCTGAATATTATTATGCTAGATTTCTAAAGCTGCCTCTAATGCTCAAAACGTTTTCTTTAGAACTAAACGTGTGAATGTCAAAAGACAGATTTCAAAGTTTCCATCGTTTTTATTTAAGATTTGAATATTTGTATTAACTTTATATTTTCTTTTACCAATAAAAATAAATTTTGGTTTCCAATTATATTTTTTTTTCAAAATAAGAGCTCATGCTGATAAGTTCATCCATTTATTCGCAATTACGTATTAGTGCAATGCTCAATGGAACGTTTTGCTTTAGTTTAATATAATACATCATGCTAATGGATTTTGATAAACCCCTTTGCAGCTATAATTACAATGTCCTGTAAATCTTCTCTGCTAATATAATAATTACACCCATAATAAAAACGGGATATTACCGCGTATGCATTTCCATCGCATTGCGGACTCTATAAATAATGCGCTTTAGTGTACAGCAAAAGCCCAAAAAAGTCGGAATCGATCGGGATTTTTAAACTTTCCGGTTTTTTTTAGTTATTGTTTTCAAAATTAACGTTATAAGATGAGATAAATAGGAAATAATTAGGTGCACTTCAACTTATTATTTTATAACAACATAAAATATTTTGCATGCAATTGATTATTCAGAATGCAACCTGTTCAATGTGCATATTTTAAGGACAAATGATTGATTCTGAGTTTTCATAAATTCTGTACTATCTGGTGATTCAGAGATTTTCGGACTATTATTGTATATAATGAACTGTAATTGAGTGTATTAGTATGTATTCGTGATATAGTAACTTATGGCTACACCGACCTGCTGTAATACTTTTAATAAAACTTTTGGAATTAAGATTATAAAAGTTAATAAGGAAAAACAAAACTAGCATGGAAATGTTATTCATAACTTTCAGATATTATGTTAAAACGGATATGAATTGCTATGAGATATCGATAAAAATTGTATAAAATTAAACTATAAAGGAACAGATAGAAATTAATTCATATTCGGAAAGTGAAGTGAATTATTTCATATGTTAGAACGTTATCAGATACATGAAAGTAGCTAGTTAAATGGTTAAACATGACAAAGTGATTTTTAAGATCATTAATGTATATATCAATAAGAATATTCATAAATTTATCATCTTTATCAAATTTATCATTTATATTGTAGTAAATCAAGAATGTATAGGATCCGTTTGTGTACGGGCAAAATGAGAACATTGTAAAACATTTACTACTGAACTTTATATTTTCAAACTTAGTGTATGCAACATTCAAATATGCTCCCATTGCGTATTCTGTACAAGTCACAACGGTGATGCAACTCGGCCTTGCAAAGAATGCTCCATGCTACGGCCCACTTCACACATTAACTTTTGGACTTGATCTCTCAAGCTGTGCATTTCCCCTTGTTAGTGTTTACTCTCCCGCTGACATGTCATTTGTTTAAGAAGCAGTCATCATCTTCAATCTGTTGTCACATCATGGATGCAAATTGAAACGAGATTCAGATCAAGATACACTTCTATGTACACACTGCATTAAGTTAACTACAATGACAGTGTTTGTAACCGGTGCGCAGTGCATATAATATACAGGATGGAAGGAGTATATATGTATAAAGAGATCTTGATGAGGACAATGAAAAAGGTTAATAACACCTTTTTCAATCTTTCTTAGGATAGAAAAAATCTTGTTTGAAAAAAAGACAAGTTTGGCAACCTTGCCTTTCTCTTGTAGCTACTGAGCAGTTGAGGTTATGGAGAATCCGTTTGGATGTCAGAAAGCGGTCACAATTACATTATTGGGACTGTAAAGTTTCATACTTCCTAAGAAAGTTCTTTGGAATCTTTGCAGCTAAGTTTCAAGTTACTAAAATCGAAAAACGCATTTCTTTTAGTTTTCAATGAAAGAACTAAAGAAAATAAACGAATTGCTCTTCCTCATTCGCGCTTAAAGAAGCTCAAATGGGAATGATATCTTTAGTTGAACTATCAGTGAAAGAAAACTTATCCATGTGTTTATGTAAGCGTTCAATAAAGTGAAACAAAAGCGAAAATGTTTTAGTTAGTTTAGAGAATACAATAAAAATAAAAATATTGCGTTTATTTAATCGTTCAGTACATGTGCAAAAATGAAGTTATAACTGAACCATCACTGTGTTAAAATGTGCAAGTGCTCACCCCCTTATATTCAACCTGTTTGAAGTGTGTACAACATCCGACCCCGCACTGTGAGACATTGTTGCAACATCCAACTTCGGTTCAAAATGCTAAATTGTTTAAAACGGAGAGTGGAGGGTACAAAAATGCTTTGGTCCATTTTGTATTTTAATATGCCTTGTTGCACCAATTCCATATTTGAATTACGTTATGAACGGTGCGCACACTTTATTTTATTTTGCTTCTTTTGTCACTGTAAATAGAACCATCTCCTTGGCCGATGACATCTAACCCTTCTACCCGATATATACCATATAAATAAACATATAATTTATAGTGATTAATTTAGGCACACAAACTAAAAAAGTACGACACTAGGCTAGAATCACAAAGAATTGGAAGCCATTACTTATTTTTTGCTAAAATATAGTATATGTGGCTACTTACGTTTTTAATTTGATTTTTCTATAACAACAATGTTTACTAATACTAAGATATATTTTAATTTTATTGTTTAGAGTAATGTACGATGCTTAAAGCAAGGCTTTGCTATGCTTACAAAGAATATAAAAGCAGACTATTGATAGAATGAACAAAGGTTTTGCTTAGCTAGAGTATTGTAAATAATCTGCATTAACCCCCATTTTAATGTTTTACAATATATTTTATTTACGTCATTTCATTGAATTCATGGGGTACGTAAATTATTTATGAAAACTCCATAAAATGATGATTTATTCTAACATCATGTAAATGTTTAAACAAACAATGTGTAATTATAAGTTATAATTAAGTATATTAGCATAAAGAGAGAAAGGTAATAAAATTGTTTTTCCAGGTAATATGCAGTTAATATATTTATAAAATAAAATGGAACGGTTATATATATAATATAACTTTTGGTGGGTATTCATATCTACTAGTTCTTGTTGAAAAATATATCGGTTATAACTTTATTATTTCTTCAACTGCTTTCTTAATCTGGGTTTATTTCAGCATTTATAGACTGCGATAGATTTTAAACGAAAGCATTGTGCAAATACTCTGTAAATATAAAGGAAATTGCTTAGTGAGGTAACATAATTTCAAATAAAGTGGAATACGCGCGTGCTATTTGCGGAACACTAACATGGTGGTATTAATCCAAACCTATTATCGGTATCGCCAGCAAATCCAAAGCTCATAATATACGTACTACATGACAAGCACTTCATTTCCATTGTCGTGAAATCAGAGAGAATTTCGTTTGTTTGACAGTAACAGGTAATCAAGTGAAATTTCATTGGTGTGAATTTCCAAAAATGTGTAAGCTAATGAGCCCAGTGTTTAAAATAAGCAGACACAATATGCAACAATTTTATTTTATGTGAAACAGCTGTAATTTAATCTCTTTTATTGTTCTGGTTAAAAGTATCCCTTCCTCATTCAAAAATAAATTACAATAAATATAAATGCACTGGAAGCGGCAAAGGAAAAAATGAGGAAGAGAGAGAAAATGCCAAAATATTATTTTCCTGTGTGTAAGGTCCTATAATCAATAAGCTAACAGTTTTTCACAAGTAAAGCTCGGACATTATTGCTAAAATTAGTAAAGTTAACTGCACTTCAAGCACTGGAGTACGATTTGTGTACTCAAACATCTAGTGGAAATACAACGGTACAGGAGCTTGGAACCAGCTTGCTCTGTTGAGAACTAGCTGAAATGAAGAAGGGTTGTTTTTAATGTACCACTTTAGAAAGAAGAACTTGAATGTAAAAATAAAATAGAAGTAATTTCATTCATGTACTTCTATTATAATAAATAACAATACAGCTTTGTAAAGTGTCAAAAGAACGTTTTAGCTTTCTTGGTGCACTTTTAGACAAAATGCTTCAGTTATCATAGCAAAGAACCACCGTTATGGGTGGCCGAGGTCGTTAAGGCGCGAACTCGTGAACGGGAGGCCTGGGGATTGATTCCTACCAGGACCGTCCTCCCTAACGGAGGTTTTTTTCCAGGTTTTCCTCAGTCCTCATAAATGGTAAATGCCGAGGAGATACTCTGAACTTAGGCCTGGTACGTTTTCTTCCTTAAAAAATACTCTTTTCCTAATTTTTATTTCAACTCATGTATAATCAGTGTCCACCGCCTGTGGTACCTCGGGTAGTAAAAACGGGCGTTAAACACTAATAAAAATGGCAAGGAACTAAAATTGATTCGCAGGGAACGTATATTCCTGTGTATTTCTATAAAAAGATTCGTAAAAACAATTTTATAACTTTTGAACCTTTGACTGTGTATAGGAATTTGAGTCTCTTGGGTATATGGCATATAACCTTCATTTTTACCAACTAATTTGACATTTTTAAGATACTACTTGGAATTGTAGTGAACTTGGATGAAAATTCTTCTATGAGCTTTGAACTATATGTGCCATAATTTACAAAGTATATTCGCTCCTTTCTGACATGCAATGCTCACTCCAACGTATGGAGAAAGAAAGAGTACGTAAATAACAATGAACTGAAATACGTGTGATAGAAGGAGAAGTGCACCTATTCATATTCTGGAATGTAGAAAACTTGTTATGACCGGGCGTGCAATGACGATCTTTTAACTTCACACACGAAGTGGATCGAATTGGCACTTTTCTTCTCCCAGTAAGGTCTTTCGAACTATACTCTCCCATTTCATTTCGTTGGCTTTCTTACAGGACGAGCGGCAGGTTCTTGCGCATTGGAAAAGTTTTTGACCGGGCGTCAGCGGCCCTTCTGAGGGGCTCGAACTTGCCTGCTTCGGGATATTCTATCTGAAAATATTGTAAGGACTCCGTTTACGTCTGTGTCTCACTACCCCTGGATTCTGGCCGTCCGTTACCTCCCTTACCTCATCATCTTCCAAACATAAGCACAAATGTTAGCCCTTCAGCAAAGCTGGCGCACCGAAATTCCTGCTCCTTTTCTGCCAATCCAATCCAACTACTAATTTAACTAAAAAAACAGACAGCGCTGATCCGCTAAGCAGTCCTTTAACAACATCTCTAGGTTAACCAGAAGGAAAGACCTCTTCTTCAACTTAAACTAATTTAATTTTCTAACATTAAAAACAAGCAAATATTTATATTAATGTAAAACTATTTACCAGAACAAGATCTCTAAAGTTACGTAATAAATACACTTTTATACACTTTTTAGAAGACAGAATTAGTTTAATAGGATTTATCTCCCATATTTCTATTAATGTATTATGCTATCTTTCTTGTTTGTTTATCTCTCAGGTAGTTTACTTAAATAATTCTAATGGTAAACTATCTCATTTTCTTAGTTATATTTGATCTCTCCATCCTATATCTTCATCACAACGTAAGGCTCTGTCCTTCCACATATATCTGAACCCTTGGGGGTTTTGAAGAAGCGAGTGAGCTATTTGAACAAGCGCAAAGCTTTTTGTTATTTTTGTCAAGAGTTTAGATTAATAAGACGGAGGAATGGAATATTTGCGTGAATAAAAGGGATGGAAGGAGCACCGAAAAAGTTTCAGGAATTGGCGGAAAGGATAATAACAGCTAAAAAAACTTAGACGTACCCTTGATGTAAATACACAATACCTTTGTCATCCCCATTATGTACTCCTTTTAATACGGACGTTCGACGATTTCATTCGCCGCTTATATGACAAACTGTTTTTGTTGATTTCCAAAGACACGGCTATAAACTAAAGCCTTAGCAACTGATGTCGCAGATCCTCGTAATAGTTCGGCTATACTTGAAACTAGAGCACTGTTCTCTTTTAACTATTTGATGGTTTTACTCAGTAACCACATACCAACTCTTAAGGGTGACATGGCGGGTTATCCTATTATCTAATGACAAGCGCAGCAGCGGGGAGTGCTTCGGCCGATAAGCTATCGCTCAGTCATTCAAACTGTACAAGAGAGGAGGCATCACAAATGTAATAAATTCCAATGCACTGAAAAAGTTATGTGCTCATCCATGCGACGCAAAGAGATGCTGGAACTACTGGTCTTCATTTGCCATCAATAGTTTCTTATGTGAGCACCGTGCTGCTTGTTCGCTTCCTATTTCGCGAAATTTATTGACTTTTTTGTGAATAACTTTCGGGCTTGGGACTCGATTCGTCTGAGACTTTCTCTTTAAATTGTCTCCTGACATTGCGAGCGGACTCAATACGGACATATAACTCGCAAATAAACACTCGTAGTTTAATAGAATAATTAGATCTATGCGTTCCATTTATTTACTCTAGAATCAGACACGTTTTGTTACTTTCATGTTAAAGCGATACTGAGTGGCGAGAGGCCTAGCAGTTTCGTAAACAACGCCTAACTCGTGTAGGCCAGCTGGCTTTGAACGGAATGTTATCGGCTAGCATACTGTATTCCACCCCACTGCGAGAAAGTAAATTGGCAGTCAATGTAACAACTTACAGGAAATAAAACATAAACTAAATTACAATGGCAGTACGAATGGGAAAATACCGAGGCATTCAAAATAAGTATTCTAGCACGGATAAAGGTGATACCACAAGAGCAGATAATAAGAAGTAATGAAGAAGCAGAAGAAGAAGTAACAAGGTCAGAACGCTTAGTGTATAAAGACAACCCCAAAACATAACTAGCATACAACTTTTATTAAATCAACAGGAAGTGAATGGTAGAGGAGAAGATGAAGACAAGGAAGAAGGGAGTGATGAAGGAGAGGATAGACGGGGACAATTTTGAACTATAACTTTAAGTAGAATATAGGGAGGAAGGAGAAGATTTTTACTTATAACAGGTGGAAATGAAAATTATGAAAATTTGAAATTTGAACGAGTATAGAAGAAGGAGAAGAGAAACAGAAGAGTCAAATAACATACAGGAGGTAGAGAAGAAAACAGCGATGATGGAGAAAAAGCATAAGAAGAAGAGATAAGGTAGTACAAGTATATAGACAAAGTGGACGAGAAGGCTGTTACCAGCACCTCAAATGTTTGCTTTCAGACGGAACATTTTTAGCTTAGCTAGATAGCTACCAGCTATTGGTTATGTTTATTGGCTTCCAGTAGATTTGTAATTTTATTTAACTTGGTTATTTTTGTTTTGTTAGTACAATTATAGGTTTAATGTTTAAAATTGTTAGGGAAAAAGAACATTTAACAAATGATCAAATTTGGAAATGCCCTTCCCTGTACAGGTAACAAGGTGCCGGGACGGAGTATTGCAGATTTTATTTTATTTTATTTTTATTTTATTTAGTCCACCCCATCGCATCGATAATTAATAAAGATTAGGTTATAATGCATGATGAAATTTCGAAATATGCATTCAATCATGCATTATAAAGTTACGATATGCACAATGAAGCGAAAAAAATAAAAATAAAAAATAAAACGTGCATTATCAAGTTTTCCTTATGTGCCTTCCGAGTTTAATGTAGTTCCTTTGGGTCCAATTAATAACCAATAACATCTCTAAAGTTTGATCCGTCAGATTGCAGCGCTTATGTGTTTACAAGACATTATTAGTTGCATGCTCGCACATGATTGGAAAAATCTGAGATACTGTCAGGCTTCATCTAATCACTTCATTTAACTTATTCTTAGCTGCTAAACTCAGAAATCTTTTTCTGATTCCCTTTTCTGCATTTTTGTTTTGATGCAGAAGCGACATGCTGTTCTACTTTAATATTTTCAGTAAACCTGTAGTTTAATCTAGTAAATGATGCAAAAATGAGGTTTGTGTTACAACATGAAAAAGCTTCACGATCTCCCTTAAGCTTACCTCTTTATTGCAACATATTTTCTTTGACAGGCGGCTGACTATGCCAGTTGATACCTTGAAAAAAATTGTTGTTGTTGTTGTTTGTAACCAAGGAAAAAAGTAAAATTAAATACTTTAATGTGATAAAGAAATTATTAAGTATTGTAAATATCTATTTTTATTAATAATGAGCAATGTTACTCTCTCTTTTCCCCTTTAATAAATCCCCATTTTAATTAAATTACAGCCCATTTTCAGTATTTTAGGTGCCTTTTAGCCTGCCTATTTTAACCAAACTAAATCCCTGAACTTTCGGGCTCTGGTAATGAACATTGAAATTTACCCAATGTAGTACGCGTCTATGCATTTGTATGAAATTCTCTTCTCTTGTCATCAGACACTAATTCAAATTGTACAATTAATAAAAGAAGGAGTAAACATGCCAATCTAATGTAAGTTATAAACAGTTTACACTTTCATAGAATGAAAGGTTGAAAGATTATTTCTAACCTCCAGCTTCAGGGCTTTTATTTATTTTAATTTTTTTTAACGTTTAAAGTTTTAGGTTAATGGAGAGTTTCGCTGAAACCAATAGTTATAGAAATTATTGAAAAACAGACGAACTGGATTATAAAACGTTATCAGTAAAACACGATGTTCATTTGAAGTGGCTAATAGGATTTATATTTAACGAGCAAAGAAATTAATTCTGAAGTCTATAATGAAAATAAAGCCAGAGGGTTTGCTTATAGTTGCAGTGAGAAGGTCTGAAACATACAACGAAAATGGTTACAATTACACTGAACTTTCTGCATTTTCACATTTTTTTAGTTGTTTTTTCTCATTGTTGACTGCAGGATGCTGACATACTTATATAGAATTCTCCAGCTACATCTTTAAACAAATAAATGATTTTATGCTGTGTTTACCTATGAGTATAATGTTAAACTTAAGTTCTAGTAATCGAAGAAATTTACATTGTATTTGTTGTAAGTCTGTCAAGTATTTTATGAAGTAAATCAAAGGTACACATATGTTCAAACACATTTATAGTTAAATTGTTACATATGAAACTAAACTGAACTTATGTAAATACAATGCTAATATTACATTAAACAACTGAAAAATACCCTTTGTACAGTATAACCAAACACCATTTATAGTGGTATAAAAATATTTAAAATCAGTACTCACTTAGCAGACTGTTACACTAGGAATTGGAGCTTTTCTACAGTAGCCTGTCAGTTTTTTCCCCCAATTTATTTGGCAGTCGTTTGTATTTTTGCCAGAGATATGTCAACTAATAACACGTCCAGCAATTGTGAATGAAATCGTTTCAGTTTTTATCTTCTTCTTGTGCGATATTCACCTGATTCGAGTTTATAATACCCGATCTGGCATTTTTTTTAGTTGAAATATTACCTCACTGCCTTTCATTTGCATTTTTTTCAAATATAGACAAGCAGGTAACAAGTTATCCGTGAAAAAACGGCATGCATTTGTGGATAGAAATTATGTGTGAACCATTGTACCGCTAGCTGGCTTGTTTGGCCAAACATTTCACAGAGGTAGCCTAAAGCGTTAGCCGATTCAGGTTTTCGCTTGTCAATAGCTATGGAAGACATTATAAACCAGCTACAACGTCATCATTTTGGTTCAAAGCAAGGGTTCTATAAAGGGGAATTTGCCTTGACTTTTGGATATGTAGTTTAAAGGACACACAGGTTTTGCTTTTCTGATTTTCACCACTAAATATCTCTTTGCAGGCACATTAACTGTTGCGGGCGACGTAAAATTTCTGTACCGCTGATGAAACAAATAGCGGGGTGGGAAAGAAAAAAAAAAACATTAAAAAACAAACACCAACACAGAAACTAAAACATCGAGTGTAAAATACCGCAAATGTTTTTCTTCGCATTTCTTCATCATCTGCCGCACCGTTCGCAAACAATAGTATGTGGTTATTTCAAGCTTTCTTGTTGCATTAATATGTTATAAAAGTAACAAGAGACGTCTTGGTTCGAGTACTGAGTTCTAAAAATTGCATAAAAATTCTCACACCCTAGTGCAATTTAAAATGAGACAGTATAACGTGATAATGGGAGTCGATAATTCCAGTTGCCGTTATATTTATGGTTATTTATATCGCCGAGAGCGACAGTTTATAATATTCTGTAGAAACATGGCTCTTATCCCATTTTTCACTCTGTCATTTTTAACTAAATACTGGATGTTACATGTTAATTTCGAAGTAACCAGACTACTATATCAGAATGACATAGCATTTTTAGAAAAATAATAATTGAAAACTTGAATTATCATGATGGAAGCAAAATTTCTGTATCCAATGTCCATTACTCAATAACAAGTCTTGTGAAACATTATAAATACTCTTTATTTTTTTGAAAAATCAAAAATGTATTTCTCAACACAATCTCCTTTAAGCTCAATGCATTTAGTCCCGCGAGATTACAATTTTGATATTACCTCATAAAAATTCTTTCGAACTGTCTATAATACTCGTTTACAGCACAGATAACCTCTCCAATCCACTCAAATTTCTTCCCCACCAATACATTTTTTAGGTTAGGAAATAGAAAAAAGAATGGAGAATAGGGTGGGTAGGGAAGCATTTCGAAGCCCAGTTCGTGCGCTTTTGTCATTGCAATGGCCAACGTGTGAGCAGGCGATTTTCCTGGTGGAGGAGCACATTTTTTCGCGTCAATATTGGTCACTTTACTTCACTCACCTGTACAATAATGCTGAGTTAATAACAGCCAGTCTCTGTTTTACGATTTTCCAAATGATAGCCTGTATCACTTCTCCTGCTGACAGTGCTCTTTCACCGTCGTCAACCCCTGTTTTGTCTCCAGGGTAGTGCTGGATCCAAGTTTTGTGTACAGACAGAAAATGACGCTGCAGCTTTTCCAAACTCGATTTTGAAATGTCCTTCACTGAGCTGCACTCATCTGGCACTCAGGTTCTTCATATTCAGAACTTCATGCAGGATATGATTTTTCCATCCATCTCAGCAATCTCACGAACCTTAATGCGACACCATGAACTTTGTCGACCATTTCTTCAGAATAAACCTCAATCGGCGATTTTTCTAGATAACACCTAGAAATTTGATCAGGGCCAGTGTCTTACACTATTATTTGGCAGCTTTGTGTTCGTAGTGCACTAGCGACACTAAATGTGTTGGACAGCTAACTTCTTCCTGAGAACAACAATGTTCTCACATGTTTATTAGCACGACGGAATTGCCACCACTTTCTTTTCAGCCTTCATAGTTAGTTTGTAGAAACATATGAAGATGTTGATTTACAAACTTTATAAATTAAAATTCAATTTTCTACAGTTTCGCTTGAAAATTTCTTATGGAGTCTCTCTGACGATATCGTTCGCTGAAGAGATTTTCAAAGACTGGCATTTCTTAGTGAAAACTCTACGTATGTTTTCTTACATAAAATTGTGTCGTAAGAAATGCAAATGAAATAATTGAGGTATGATTTACGAAGTAGGAGATTGCCAATTACCATGAGCCTAAAATCTTTTTCTTAAAGAAAAGGCTAACAGTATCTTTGGTAAAATGAGTTACAGAAAAATTAATTAGCTCTTCGTTTTTCTCATTAAAATAAACAAAACGCGTAAATGAAATATTTTAATGCATGAACAACTTTCATGTTTTGTGGTGTAATATTTGCTAATTGTTTAATGCAAGTTAAAAGAAATGCAATAAAGGATCCAACTTATAGTTTTTAGGACTTTTTTTTAAATATTGAAAGCTGTTCTTTATTTTAATACATAGTGCGTAGAAACGATGAAACATGTTAGTGTATCCTTGCGCATTTCTGTAAAGTACGGAAAACAAATCTATCTGGAACTCTGATACAATTAGATGGTTTGGGGGGGTGGGGGTTTGGCAAGCTGCTGCACCTGCATTTACTCTAAGCTGAACAATATCATCTTCTTGTTTGTTTATAATGAGTCCCACCTTCTCAATGGTGATCTTCTACTCGCCTCCCCATGTAGTAAATATGCAGGGAGTGCTTGTTAGGCAGCACATGCTGTTAGTCTGGTTCCGCTTGTGCACCCCAGTTAGTGGCGTTAATTGCAAATGCTTCATGCAGCGCATGCAAGTGCGTCAGAATAGAATCTGACGCGCCATCCATGACGCGACTTGCATGGAAAACAGAGGTGAGATATGCTTGGTAGTTACCTATTAACTGCAGTTTAGAGGGGTTATTGTGTAAATGTTAAACAGTACTTCAAAGCATCGTATTTAATGAATGTTGGATATGCTACGATTGGAATGTGTGACGCGTTAGTTATAATGTTGGGCACTAACTTTCATTACAACAATAATAAGCTTATTATGAAATACTGTTATAATAAACTTCATAATGAATTCAAACTACTAGCTATATATATGTTACTCAGCTAGCAGTATTTCCAAAGCTGGTCGCTACTGGCAGCAACACCAGGTGCGATCGGTGAATAGATGGGTCTGATGCTCTCGTTTGAGCATCTCCATAAGGTTTACTCCACTTTCATTTTTAATAGTGTTTAACGCCCGTTTTTACTACTGAGGCACCACAGGCAGTGGACACTGATGATACATGAAATGAAATGAAATGAAATATTGGGAAAAGATTTTTTTTAAGCAAGGAGACGTTCCAGGCCGAAGTTTAGGGTACCTACCCGGCATTTGCCATTTATGAGGACTGAGGAAAACCTGAAAAAAAAATCGGTCAGGGAGGACAGTCCTGGTGGGATTCGAACCCCAGATCTCCCGCTCACGAGTCCGCGCCTTAACGACTTCGGCCACCCGTGGCGGTTTTTCTACTTTGAGAGTCTTTTTCCTTAAGAGGTGACTCGCAATACTATGAGTGAGGTTCTTGTCTGCATGCTTGGAGGAGGACACGATAGCTCAGTTGGTAGGAGGGTCAGCATGGAAGGCTGTGGATCCGTTGTTAAAATTCCAGCCTTGATCCAAACTTTTCAAGTGTGATTCTTGCTTTCTAACTATGTCCTTCACAGAGCTAATGTGGGATAATTATTTCTACACATAGATTGTCAGTATTTATTATACTTTTCGAGTTACGGGTAAGGTTTGAAAAGTACTTTTTCATCTATTAGTGATTATGTAACAACCAATTACTTGTTTTTATGCTGGTACATCTGTCTTAAGCAGGTGTATCAAAATGAGGTCTGTCATACAGAAACTGGGCAGTAGCGAGTAGTGTAGCGGTGGAAGGGATTGGTCTACACGATGATAGCGAAATGACGCGCGTGCACGGGTTATCATGAAACTTAAGCAGGGTCAGTCGAACTATGCTTTGGCCTGGACTTATTACTGCTGTAAAATGCCATAATTCAAATGAGTAATCAGAATAGACTTGCATGATGCACGCTTGTAATGAAATAAAATGTAGCGGTAAGCGGTTTGTGACGTAACCTGAAGCGGATTTCCCCCCCCCCCCCCCAATGCCAGGGGTAAGAGAAGCAAACCCTGGTGTTAAGCATTATTAAGAAATTGTTTCAAACAGTTTTTATAATACCGCTTTCTTAGCAGACGTGTTGTGAGTATTTAATATTGTGCAATGATGAAGTTCTTTGTAAAATATGCTGCAAGCTAAAGAAAATCCATGCACATTTTTAAAAGTTTATAGGGACCCTTCCGCTTCATTTTCATTTAAATATGGCCGTATCCGCTTGTAGGAGGTCCAAAAATTTTAACAAAGGCAGAATTCATTGAAGAAATTAGGAGAATTAAAGTGCTTGAAATTGTCGAGACTATAGGTATTTCAAAGCAACGTATAGGCTGTAATTTACATGAATTGCATGTGCAAAAAGGTGTCGCAGTTGCTAACAGCAGATCAAAAATTCATTCGTATAGAAACATTGCAACAGTGTTAGAGCGTTTTAACAATAACAGAAATAATATTGTGCGTTGACTTTTCATCACAACAGAATCGAAACAGCGGTCAAAACGGTTGTTCAGCGCCAAAGAGGCGGGAAAGATTATGACACCTGTCTTTTGTCGCAAAATAGCGTTTACTAATTAATTATCTTTAGAAGGGTAAAACCATGACCGGAGAGTGTCTTTTAAACCAACTAGATTAGTGAAAAGACTGGTTTGCAGAAAGGGGGAGGGGGCACCTACTCACAAAAGTGTTCTAGCGAAGAGAAAATGGAGGTATTCGAAATATCCACTCCAGTCTCCAAACTTGGTTCCCTCTGACTTCCATCTGTTCTCTTCCTCGCTGGCTTACGTTTTTCATAAATCAAGAGAGGATTACAGTTGTA
Source organism: Metallyticus violacea (assembly GCA_030762175.1). Taxonomy (NCBI): domain Eukaryota; kingdom Metazoa; phylum Arthropoda; class Insecta; order Mantodea; family Metallyticidae; genus Metallyticus; species Metallyticus violacea. Next base: position 44,810,853 of record CM060835.1, on the reverse strand, counting down.
GAGGAATCTTTTTGTAGACTTTCAGAAAAACATCTTCAGAGTCTGGATAGTGAAACTGTAGCATCGCAGAACTATAAGGGAGATGACGTTGAAAAATAAAAATACTGTTGAAATTAATAACTCATTCTTTCATTGTTATGCCAAGAACTTTTCATCTTGTCCTCGTATTAATGAAGCATGGCTTTATAAGATTCTCGTGTACAAGTAATAGATAAGTGTGTTACACTATAAACTCTTCTTTTGTTTCTTGTAGTAGCTGCTCTAAGGCTTGAGTGTAGGTGAATGCTTTGAACGCTTTGCTTTGGAGCTTCAGTTTAAGAGACAGTGAACTAATTGTTATATTTGTAAAGTATAATTTCAGTGAGATACTAATGTTTACTAAGGGATATAATTTGCTAAATTGGAATTGTTTTCCTGTTTAGTGTGCGTTTAAGTGAACCCCTAATTCATAGCTTTTCCCCAAGCATTTGACGCTAGCAACACTCCTGCCTAAAAGGTTTACAGGTCAGTGAGCAAGCGACCTATTCGTTCCTATGAGTATAAGCAGGTATTTATAGGTATGTCTAAAGTCAGTCCTCATTAGTTGTGTATTTTGTAATGAGGGAATGATTGCTTGGTTGATTCATTTCATTTGTGTCTTCAACGTAGCATTTTCTACTTTTGGAATGTTGTTCATAGGGGTGTAAAACTGGCGGATCCTGGTGGAACAGGCTTTGATGCGAGAATATGATGAGAACCAGCGGCAGATGCGGTCATGTAAATAGTTTGCTATGAATTTAATCAATGAATCAGTTAATCTGTAATCTTGCAGTTTTCACAATAGGCCATCGTGTCAAACAGATCAATGAGCTGTTGATGTCCAAGATGCAGAGGTCTGCAAAAGTGAACTCAAGACTCTTTAAATCAATCGAGCATAAAGAGCCCTTACTCTCACCTCATCTAGTTGATGTAAGAGTAGTATAAACTGGTGTAGCAGTGATGAAATTACTTTGCAATGCCGGTAAAATAAGAAAAGAATTCATAAAAACTGTTTATGATATCATGTAAAATATTGCATTTGTTTGAAAATACTATTAGGTACGTAATAAGCGGCATTACTAATCTTGCCACAGAAATCAACATTATTTAACAGCTATATACAAATGGAAATCAAATCAAAACTGGATACTACTGGGTCTTTTGTGTTTTGTCCTCCGTTTCACGGCAGCTGGTGGTCCGGCAGTCAGAGCTGTAACTCCTGGTGAAGGGAATATAATACCCGCGCAACTGATTCAATTTCTCGCAATTACAACTAAAATATCAATGAAACTAAGAAAGGTATCTTATGACAGGAGATGTTGGAAATGTTCTGTTATATTCACACATTTATGACATCTTTTTAGAAACGCGTCAGTTCATCTTTCGAAATTGAGCAAATGGCTCTCCTAATATTCTTTTGTACTTCTTCTAATGGTATACACTTTAATTTTCGACTTTATCCATAAATAAAAATCACATACTACCTAATTGCGGACCATAATTTCATATTAATTACTGTTCATCATCATCATCATCATCATCAACATCAAATATGCTCTGAATTAAATTTAATGACTCATTAGCTGTGTGCGCAGTGACAGAGTCTGGAAATATTCAGCATTTAATATCAGTCAGTCGTTAAAAAGATTATAGAAGTTTGTCATTCCTTTATCTTTCTGTGTTCATGGCATTCTCAAAAAAAAAAAAAAAGCTATGCCCTCTTACTTTGTAGGCATTTATTGCGCATCATACAGAGATTTTCTCGTCATGCAAGGGGGTTCGTGTCCAAAATATAATTGAATAATGGATTACAACAAATTTTATTAATTATGAATTGTTAATGTAATATTGGTTTTGAAGGTGACTTTAATTGTAATTTTTTGAAGATTATTAAAATGATTAAAAGCTCTCTTAATCAGTTTTTATATGCCAATACCCGTTTTTTCGTCGAAACATGATCACGTAAATGAAACCATACTTTATCAGTAAAGAATATTAAGCATGGATAAATTATTTCTCTCATTAACACCCGTAACATCCAATTACAAATATGTATTCGAATATCAGTATCCCCTGTCTGAAATTCTAGGACAACGGTGACTTGTCTGAAGTTTGAAAGATAAACTGATGCGTTAAAAATAATTCCTGAAATATGTAGATGTATCAGGACAACATTTCTAATATCTGCTGTCATAAGGCAAGTGCTTAATTTGTAGTTGTAATTGCGAGAACTTAAATTAGTTGCGCGAATATTACATCTGCTTCGCCAGGAACTGCCTGACCGCCAGCTGCCGTGAAACGGGGCTATAACTGAGTAACTGTTAAGAGGTTTAACTTTATTATAGGACTGAATCTCCCTATATTAGAAGAGTTTAATTAGACAATTCCAAAATTCCAAATCTCAAATATTAAGCATTAATAATTCCTGGTAGTTATATGGTCTCATAGGAAATCGAAAAATCTATTAAGTCGTTTGCAGAAGAAGACTGTGCCTATAAGTACCTTTGTAATGTTGGAACAATTTGTGTTGAACAAATGAATACTTTTAAATTCATTACATTATCTCAATAGGAAATTCAGAAAATGTACAACTCTGATTGATAAAACAAAAGTGCTCAAGTTTATGGGCTATTCTATCACACTAAATGAGTCGGTTCTGATGGTCTAGTGGTAATCATGCTTACCTCATAAACCCAAGATCGCGGGTTGAATCCCGACCAGGGTCGAAGGTTTTTTATCGGGCGTGAAAATCCTTTGTACTCGTATGACTTCCTACGAAAGGGAAATAAAACCGTGGGTTCCGTATCATAAATTTATGGCACGAAAAAGGACTCAACCCTGAAAAAAGAGATATCGGATCAAAATTTACCAGTCGTTTGAAGCCCTGACTTAAATGGGACACTAATGACCTTAGATGTTGAAGATCGTCCGTAAATAAGACAAATCAACAAAGCGCCAAGTAAAGAGTCAGATAAAATGATTAATTAATCATTCGAGGAGTGAACCACAAAATATATTTTCCTACTTTGCAATAAAAAATTGGAATAAGGTGTTTGAGTATTTAAAACAAGTATAAAAACTTACAGTTTGAAGGAACTTTATTCTCTGGCAACAAATGGAGCTCCAGCTATAATTTGTTTAAAAATAACTGTGGTAAATGCGCTGCAAAAATGGTTGAAAGAATTGAGAATGTTTGAACTCATTGTGTTATTCACTAAGAGAAAAATCTGAACATGAAATATGTGATTTACGTTTTTTCGGTGCATGATGCTTCATAATCTAATATGTGATTTTGGGAAGCAGTATGAAGAAAATACTTCAATGACTTCTCAGGAAAGAATTGCGTTATGTACGTGGCAAATTATATTCAGTTAATTTTGTTCAGAACATAACAATCTATGATTGGTATTTTGTAGGATACAAAAACAACGAATTAGATCATACTGGCGTAACATGGCTTGCATTCCTTACAAACATATGAGGATACTTAAATTATTTGAATCCTCAGCCTCTATATGACACGACATCCTTCTTAACAATGTTACATATCTGAGAAGGTAAGTTAAATATTTTTTATTCTTTTTAATGGTTTAAATAACTATTTAAAAACAAAAATAAAAATGTTTTATATTATCATCTGTTATTACCAGAGATTAAACAAAGGTCCCTTGTCTTTAAATATAACTTGCAAATCTTTTCCTTTACATTATAGCCAAAGCAAAAACACGAATTGCAATTTGAAACTGCAAATGATCGAAATGATAAATATATAATAAAAACATGCAAATATAATTGTGGACATATTTTTAACTAACTCCGAAATTGTATATTTACATAAAAAGCATGGCATATTATCGGGTTGTCAGTTATCTGATGATCGACGCAGCAGCGGGGGACTGCATAGCTCAATAAGCTATCACTTAAGGCCAGCCGAGCCACGCCTGCGGAATTTAGCGAACTGCTATGTTTGCCTTGATTCTCAGTCATTATCATTTGAACGGTAAAAGAAATAACACGTGTCTAATCCTAGAGTAAAGTCTGTCTAGAGAATTAAATGGTAACTACTGGGTCTAATTATTCTATTTCATAATGAATATATATTTATGATTAACATGCCATACCGATTCCGCTCTTGCCATCAGGATACTGTTTGAAGAGTATGCCAGATGATTGAGTTATAGGTCGTAATGCATTTCAAAAGAGTGGTGTAGGTTCAGTGGGTAATTTTATAAGCCTGTGTGGAAAATAAAGACACGCGGTTTCACATCTCGTCTAACACAAATGAGTATATAACTTTTAAAGTGTATTAAACTTAGACAATCACTCTAGTATTTCTACCACCCACTCTTGTGTTGCCGCGCACGCCCCTAGAGTAGCCCGGGTGACCATGAGCAATTACTTTCCGGCCTAAGCAGTCCCCCGCCGTCGCGTTGGTCATCAGATAATTGGATGTCCCGGTATCAAGCCTATATCGATAGCGCAAAATATACACAAAGGTCTTAGTGTTAACTTACACTCATTTCCTAGCTGTTAGTTGGCGCTTTTGCATAACTCAACCAGAAACCAATTAATAAAGTATAATGAGCAATGCTTAAAGAAGATCCGGCTAGCAATTAAAAAAAAGCTTTAGGAAAAACATGCTCGAATTTAGATAACCCAAGACAGCTTCGGTTTACGGTTGAGTTTTTTGTATTTGAAATGGGCTTTCCATAATTTTGGGTGGAAGAAAATTTTGTTTATAAGCACAAAGAAAAACAATAATGTGAAAACGTATGTTACTATCCCAAAAATAAGAAATAAATTCAAAAAAGTAATTAATTATTGTACACTAGAGCTGTGAAAGTAATTATGAACATAGTTTTTATATATATAATCTGAAAATTGCTAAAAAATCCTCCATAATTATTTTATTGTGCTTAAACTTGTTTAAAACTACGTAAGAAAAACCAGTGAAATTAAAAGTGTACGTCAAAAGTGTACGTACAACATTGCAGTAAATGATAACGCCCGTGCAAAGTTTCTCGAGTGTGAATGAGCGACCGCAGTTGTTGTGAGGACATTTTTATACACGTAGAAACTTTCCACTTGCTCGTAAGCATACTGTAGAGTTCACTGGGTGTAAATTATTCCTGTACTGTTTCTGTTTACTGCTTTCTTCTAAGAGCACCTTAATGATTATGCATAGACTTTTGTAGCCTGGCATGTATTTAATTTTCGTTTTCCTGTTCATCTTAAAGCATATCTTAACCAAAGTGTATGTAGCTACACCTTTCCAAAGGCACTCCCCTCTCTAGAACACGTTAGGAAATTTATGACAAAGATCAACTGTTTGTCTTGATGTGAGCAAGAATTACTGCATTTAAAGCGAGTTGTTCATTAGAAAATCTTCACAAAAGCACAAGCATCCAGCCAAGTGCGTTAAGATCAGTTTTTAGAGTTAAATGAATTCCAATTATTCTGCAATTTAAATTTTCCTTCATTTTTCCGTGCAAAGCACTTGCCCAAATATTATCATCAACATGAAATACCTCGTATTAAACCTTACGGCCTATTTCGTCTTCAGAAGAACGTATCTTTTTGGGTCTATCCTGAGTTCTCTTTCCTAATGGTTTATATTTAAAAAGTAACTTTAGTAGAAAGTATATCAAATTCATTCACTGGATGTGATTGGGCCAATTTATTTTCCTTTTTTCTATGACATCATTTAATTATATGTATACAATTTCTCCGATATTGTCATTTATATTGTGAACCCAGCCATGGATATTTTAATCTCATATGCCCCGATACTTACTTTTGTTACTTCTGTTTAATGTACAATTCTCGCAGTTCTGGAACCGCCATAATCGTATAAAATGTTTAATCTTAACTTGTTTAGTTTGTTTTCAATATTTAACTGTTTTACATATGATATGAAATGTCTTAAATAGCTAAATTATGTCTTATTCAATAACTCTTTTATTCAGCTCTATTTTACACTACAGAATATTTAGTCCTAAGATGAATACATAACATTTTAACACTATATTTAAATTGTAAGATTTAAGTATTTTCTATAGTTCGGAAATTACTCCTGTAATTCATTTTCCGAGTCACTCACAAGCGCTTGATCATCTGTAAATAATATTGTTTTAGTGCTTTATTCCCAGTACTTCTTTAGATTTTGTTATCACCCACATGTTTCGAAGTATTGGCGATAATGGGACATCCCTGTTAAACTCCTAGGTTTATATTTCCTTTCCCTTACTTATCTCTTCTCCAATGCTTATTTTAATTTTATCAAAATCACACACACGATTAGGGATTCCTTATCATTCTAGTATCTACCACTTTACAGCATCAACAGCTTTTTCATAATCATTATGCTTGTACGTTTAATTATATTATGTAATATATATACTTTATTAAACACACATATATTATACTATTTATACAAGAACGGCTTAATCTAAATCCATTTTGTTCTTCTAATGTTAGTGTTACAGATTTTCTTTAAATGTCTAGCTATTATTATTGCATAGAATATTGTATGAGAAATTATAGGCTGATTCCTGTATAACTGCTACCTAATCATGTCTATTGCCTTGGTCGAATATCATGACTTAACACAAACGGCGAATACCTATATACCGCTAAAGAACTTCTAAACTTATCTGAATGTATTTCAGCCGTAAAAATTGGTTATACTTTCAGTATTCACCCTTTTATTTATTTGTTTTTGGAACAATGTATCCGTAATAAAAATAAGGTTTTTCTCTTTTACATGGAAAATGTTACAAATCAAAGTCATCAGCCAGGGCGCATCATAAGCGCGGAAGAACTACCTCTCACTCATAAAATTGTATCCAGAAGTTTTAGAAAAGTTCGCTGCATCGAAAATAAAAGACTTAAATTGCAACGAATACCCTCGTTCTCCCTTGAGTAGCCGGTTTTTCACACACATTTAAATTTATAGTTTTTTTCAGTTAAATCGAAATTAATATAAAACTTAAGAGATAAAAATGCAAGAAAAAGGGGGGGGGATTAAGACAAGAATTATGAAATTGCAGCAGAAAAAAAAATTAGTGGTGTACAATACAAACACGTACCTATGTTGTATGAAGGAAAACAATATTTTATACACGCATTTTTTTTTTTTTACCTTGAGTGACTTTATCATTTAGTTTGAACAACTAACAATATATTTAATGTGACATGGGTTTGTAGCAATTTTGTAGTTTAGTCAATTATCTGCATCTGCGGCTATTAAAAGTATAAGAACAACCAACAAGCCTATAAAATAATATGAACATATTTCGGTATTTTCCTAAATTCGAAGTAAATCATTGTTGCGGATAGTCATGTCAACTTCTTCCAATAAAATGCCGATCCTCGCTAGTTTTAAAGTTAGCAAATTTATTATTTATTACATGGTGTTAAACACAATTAAAACATTATCCAATATCTTATAATCTATTAAAACAATTAGCTGAAATACATTATGATTTGATTATGAACAATATTTAACGTGATTGACAAAAAAACGTAATAAGAGGGCTACAATGTTTTAGAAAATATGCACTTTTTACTTAAAAATTCAATTTCAATTTTTAAAAAAATAACTGCAGTACGACTATTTTCAAACCTTTTTTTATTAAATTAATTATTAGTCTGTTAAAAATAGATAATACAATTGAAAAAAAATTATGCTTAAAATTTCTGACACGATGGAATATTTGTATGGAAAAGTTATTTATTTTTTTTCCCCAGAAATTGCAATTAAAGAGAAAAATTACAAGAAGGCTCGTGTTTTTAAAATAAATAGAATCCCAAAATCTTCCATCCGGCTAGTTCATCTCTTCCTTTAGGTCTTGATGTCTTTTTTCCTTTTTTTATTTTTTATATATTTATTTACCAAAAAATTAGATGTATGTCCTCTATAGAGCAAATCTTTACAAACTTATAGATGTTTAGCCGAGAGAATGATCCAGAAATACGTTTAAAAAGTGAAACATAGTTTTTAAAAGAATGTTTAAAATAGTTGAAAAAAAGTGAGACGGTTAAAAATATTCAAATTATATCAATATATGAAAAAGTTAAAACACCATTTTGATACTCAAAATTGTGTGCATCTCCAAAGTTACGTAGTTAGGTAGAAACTTCATCCTCCGAATTTTATCTACAGTTTTCTAACCTTAATCCTTCCTTTCTTTCGTGTAGAAGACAAAAATGACTGACTACTCCCGCAGATGAAATTTCGTACTTTACTTGATCGCAATATGTGAGGTGCAGCTTTTGTGCGGTGCCCCAGAACCAACCATCATTGTTCAAGTCCGCATTGTACTCCTCCCATATCATTGGGTAACTGCAGAGTAAACAGCCTTTGCCTCCTCTGTGGCAGCACGAAATGAGAAATCTCCACGCTGCTCAATGCTCCATATTCATGAATGTGACCATGGCAGCACCAGTATTACTGTTTATCATAGGCTTGCTTCTTTTGCATGCAGCTTCGAAATGTTTACATGTAAACAAACAATCCGCATAACATGTTTTCAGGAAAAACAATGTGTGATAAATGTCATTTAGTTTAGTTTTCATAATGTTCACGCTAAAAAGCAATGCGTAAACTTGCATCACTACGTCACCTTTAACTCCTCTTACTGCAAGTACGTATTATAAAACTCGTGTACATCTTCTTTCTATAGAGCATGTTCCATAAACTTCTTGAATGTTTACCCGCCTCCGGTATTAAGATTTACTCCCTATGGGACTTATAAGCCAATGCCGGTACAGTATCTTCTCGGTGAGCTAATTACCTCTGAAAACACGGAGTACACTAGACACTGAAATATTCTCTAAAGATGAATCCCTCGGTAGTGAATTATAAAATAGAAGACGAATCTGTGGAAGATAAACGATATACTAGATGCACATTTTAATTGCATGTTAAGGTCAATCCCTGTTCGTAGCTGAGTTGCCAAACTAAGTGGGCGTGTGCTAACGGTCATTCTACATACCACTGCAAGCTTTATTAGTTAGTTCTTTTAAAAACTGTGTTCTCATTATGCAAAGTTATTTTCTTTGACTTCACAACACTATGTATAGAGAAACCATTTGTATTCGTTTCTTGTGACATCATAGGCATACACAACTCTTATCTAACTCTGTCGTAATGCAGAACTGCAGGACTATTTTATGCATCTTGAAATACATTTATAATACTCGGAACCGGCTTTTCAAGTGCAGCAGCCTCATTCGTATATGCGTATTTATTAAGTGTATGGTTTTCCGTTTTTAATTCAAATTTAAACCATTTGTGAGTGTTGACATACAAATCATCGGTAACAGCGTGCTACTTCGGCATGATTCTCATAACTTTACCTTCTGGTACAGTCCAGTCCCATCAGAATGAATCTGATTTCATTTGCAACCTGTTGGTTATACACGCTTGCTCCATGCTCCGAGTTAGCAAGTGCAGTCAAAACTGAGAATCGGACAGTGAGCAGCATCTAGGGTGGGGAGAATTGTCAATGATTGATTGGCTGCCCCCTTCCATAGGAACTCAGAAGGATGCGCGAGCCGGTGAGCTTTGCCAGCTTGCTATATATGTCGACTTCTTTTAGTTACAATCATTTTAAAATTTATATTTACTGATACAGTGATTCAGCTACTAGTTTTATAGTTTGTGGTTGCAAAAATAAAACCCTTTTGAAATGTTAACATATTTATTTCATTACTATTGCATTTAACTACGGTTATTTAACGATTGGTGTTGTACTGTGGTTTGAAGCTTCGATATTCTATGGCGCCATTCCTGTGCATAAGGTACATTGTTGTATTTACATAAAATGACGTAAAAATAGTGAATTTTATGTAACTATGTCGGTATACTTTTTTAAAAGTTCATTTTCCTATTATAAGCTGCTGTAGTACCTCTGATGTATTGTATTTTAGGTTGAAATATAGCCTTCTTCTGTGTAATAAGTAATCTACAACAGCGAGTAGATATAATTGTATATATCAGTATATTTTATACTCGTACTGTTTAGTAATTATTCAAAATTATTTTCAAATTAAATTACTTATATGGAGGTAGGGCTCCAACTTTTCACGAGCCGCCACTGACAACACCCGTTTTGCTTAACTTGCATTTAGTGTTTACTGCTGAGTATCGGTAATCCAGTGTGAATCAACCACGAATATCTCGCTGAAAGCACGTCGTATATTTACTCAAAGAAAGAATGCCAAAATGTGAATAATAATTTCACTCCTAACCAAGGCCCTTACATACGGAGAGTGGAAGACATGTACTCCATAATTCATCCTACAGGTTTATTGCAGCTGTGGTTGAGTGGCTTGTATAATTCAAATAGAATGAGATGTTGGAAACTACAAGTTCGAATCTCTCATTTTTTTTTACACTTGAATCTCATGTTTTAATGCATTTTCCCATTCTTTTTGTTTTTATAAACAAAATAACTTCATAATTAAATATAAAGTGCAATTTTATAATAAATTGTTTATAAATCCTCACCCCTTTTCTTTTGCCGCAAACTCGTGAGCGGGAGGTCTGGGGTTTGATGCCTGCCAGGGCCGTCCTCCCTGACAGGTTTTTCCAGGCTTTCCCCAGTCCTCATAAATAGCAGATGCCAGGGAGATGCCCTAAACCTATCCTTTCTTAAAAAAAAATCCTTCCCCAATATATTATTTCATCTCATGTATCATCTGTGTACCCACATGTGATGCCTCAACAGTAAAAACGGGCGTTAAAAACTATTTGAAAAATCATCTTGCTTTAAATGCTAAGATGCTTCCACTAATTAAGAAAGAAAACGTACTTGGCGTTTATTTAATTTCATTAAAATAAAATACTTCTATTTAGTCGTTTAATAAATATGCATTGTGCGAAACTGGAATACACAGTACCTCATTATCTATCAAGTAATACCTTAAACCGCTCGGACACTTTGGAACATCAAATCTGTTTTGTTTTTTTGTTTTTTCCGATACGCTTTCATACCAGAAAACAGCCACTGACTGTATCCATTTAATCAACGAAAATTCCATACTTTTTTAATTTCTGCTTTTAGTGAAGAAAGTAGCAAACATATGATTTTCATGAAGAAATAAATTTATCTTTAAGGCTGATTTATGTCGATACTACTCGGAATTACGTTATGAATGTACTGTAATAACATCACTTGTAAGAGCCTGCCTGCGACTTCGGTGATGTTCGGAAGTACAAAGTGGTCTTTTGTTTCGACTAGGCTATTCATTATTTGAGCAAGTGTACAAACAGATTTGTACGAATATGTTCAGAATATTAAACTCTTTCTGATGTAGTGTTTACGCAAATGTACTTCCTTCTGAATTATTACACAACTGTGTACTATAACTGACAATAAAGCGGGACGAAGATTACATGATTGGACTCAAGTATAGCAGTTCCACCTTCATGTGCCATTTAGTTTTGTGTTTGCTTTAACCATATTGTAAAAATGAACTGAGAAAAATCACGAAAAAACCCAGTCGGATTAGTCCACCGCAGAATTTGAACCAGAAACCTCCAGAATACGGTTCTCATGAGTCAATACACTCAGTGACTCCTTTTTTTAAATTTTCAATTTATATTTGATAATAGAAACAAAATTCTAATAAGTTAAAAATGTTGTACCATAAATTAGGAAAAGTATTCCGGTTACATATCTTATCATTCAGCATCACTTTAATATTAAAGAAAAATAAATATCGTGCATATTATTTTCAACATATTGACTTATCGAGCATTTTAAGCTATGAAGTATTAATAACCGCACACATTAACTTTCAAACGTTTATACCTGTAGTAAATTTATGTAACTTTTTCTCTATGCGTATATTTATGTTTTGTAAATTTAATACAACATCCAATTTTAGTTTTTTATTTTTCATTTTTTCTTTTAAAAAGGAAGTTATTCATTACAACTCACAATTATTAAGAAATCTCTCAAGATTTTCACCCCAAAGCGAACTTTTTATTTCCTTTTGTTTAGTTCTCAGTTTCGTTTTTCCCTAATTAAATGCCGGCCCGCGAATACGAAAACTATTTAACTAAGCTTGCCGCTAAAGGAATATTCAATGGAACGAAATTAATAGCTAATATTTGATCTCTTTATAAACTGTTTCTTACTGTATTTCCGCTCCAGCTAGGACTTATATGGTATAGTTATCGCTGCCTCTTCTTCTCATGTGACATGGACCTGTGCTTTTTTAAAAATGCATTACCAGGCTATATTCTATTCTTCTTTTAATTTGTTTAGTCTTACGTTCTAGATGTGCTGACCTGCAAACACAGTAACTCACTAGCTAGAGAGTTTCTCTCGGCTGGTTCCTTACCGATAGCTAGAACTCGGGTTCTTAGGCAAATAATTATTTTATTTTCACTACATAAGGAACCTGTATGCAAGTTCGAAAGTTTGAATGTGATAAATTAGCTTATATTTAAAACTGTATATTATATAAAAAGACATATTTCATTAAAAGTATGTGTAAATAAATATTTTAAAAATTTATATAAAACACAAGCCAATTCGTTTTTATTAAATAGTTTTGGACAAAAGCGCAATTTCAGACTAATAGTCAACGGAACCTAAGTACGAAGGACGTTCAGGAATGATTTACTATAGGAGTTTTTGTACCTTATTTGTTATGCAACATGGGATCCCTTAATAAACCCCACCATCAACCACAGTTGCCCTGTTCCGGGTAACTTCATTATGACGTCGGGAAATCATTGTTTGGGAGTAGTGCACCACCACTAGTGGACAGCTGCCGAATTTCCTCGTTATTGTCAAATAAGGCAGACGGTAAATGGGATGGATGCGGCGAAAGAATGAATCCCAGGGATGCCACTTTGCGGTGACAATATTCTGGTGTGCGGCCGCGCATTGTCACTACCGCTTTCCCCGCTGTTGAATCCTGCGTCTAAGTCATGTAGGGGTCTCGCAGTACACTTCACTTTTGAAGCAGTCCATTAGCAGATGGAGCAGCATGAAATTTCTTTGGCCGGATACTCCGTGGGTATTTCCATTGCTTGAACTGGAATTTCTTCTCTGGTGTGTGGGTTCACCATGATTCTCAAAAAATCCGGTTCTTCAATATGCGTTCTCAGTAGCTAACGACAAATTACAACACTTTTCTCCTTCTGTGTTTGTGTCAAGTCCCGTGGAACGCAATGTTCGCACATCTTTTTCATATTCAAATTGTCGTGAGTAATGGTGCGCACGGTTGCCGACCGAGGCCTGTGTAACATTCCGGTTTATACACTGCCCAATGTTCTTTGGAGACCGCGATGTTGACAGGCGACCAGTACTCACA